>OX457032.1:18020980-18141349 GCA_949752745.1 Protula sp. h YS-2021
ACTACCAGTTGCGTACCTCAAAACATCATAAAGAGACAATCTGAAAAAGTAACAGTTAAAACGCAATAACCGAGGAGAGAATAGACAGAAATGATTGACAGAATGAAGTAGTAGTAGTAGTAGTAGTTAAGAACAATGTTGTTTTTCAGTGAGCCGCACAAGGCGCTGGAGTGCTTCCTGGAGGCGTCACACGGGGTCGCCACTGAGCGCTTCCTCCTGGACATGGTGCAGGCCGAGACACAGGAACAGCTCAATAAAACCGTCGTCTACTTCCTCAAGGTCTGTCCACTGTCGTCTCGTCTTTGCTTGAAGCGTTTCAGCTTAAGTCTCCTTATGATACCCTGGGCCCATTTTATGGACGTCGAGCTGTCCAGCGTACCCACCGCACTTGGCCATTTACGTACGCCGGCCACGCAAGCGTTGGTGTCGTCCTTGACAAGTGATAAGAGCTTGGAGATGTTTCGCATTTAGTGTGCTTCAAGTAGAAAGTTTAACAGTTCTGTTCATAATTAGACCCACCCATCCATTAGCGCCAGTGTAATGTCGGGCCAATCCAAAACCCTTCTCTCCTGGTCACATGCAGTTTACAAAAGTAGTTGAATTTAAAATTTGCGTCTCATTGGCGGATCTGAGGAAGGGGGCGCATCTACAACCATACCCCTCCCTCCTTTTGAAAAAATCCTGGATCTGCCTTTACGTACCATTACTCCTGGTTGATTGTCAGTTAAGAGCGATTGGGCCAGGGACTGCCTAGTTGTCTAGTTAGAGCTGTCTCTGGCTCGTTAGAGCTGGTGGACAGCACTGTCTGTGATTGGCTAATGGGAGCGGGTGGGCAGGCACTATCTGTGATTGGCTAGTGAAAGCGGGTGAGCAGGTGCTCTTTCTGATTGGTTAGTCAGAATATATGGGCGGGCAGTCTCTGATTGGCTAATGAGGGGGGTGAGCAGTCACTCTCTCTCTGATTGGCTAGTGAAAGCAGGTGAGCAGGCACTGTTTCTGATTGGCCAGTGAGACCTTGTGGGTAGGCACTTTCTCTGATTGGCTATTGTGATCCGGTGGGCGGGCACTTTGTTGTGACAGGTGATGCGGCTATTTGAGGTGTACCGTATGCCGGAGCTCGTCGTCTCGCTAGCCCAGACCGCCATTAGCATGGCAGACGACGACGACCTCATTGTGGTGAGTAACGTCGGTCGACTAATGACGTCATAGTCTTGTTTTTTTTTTTGCTGCCCAATACATTTCATAGAAATATCCGTTTCGGTGTATTACATTGATTATCTTTGTGCAGGGTATGAATGAAAATCACAATAATGAATAACTCTAATGTTTTGAACACAACGAAGAATATCAAGTGTTTATAATGGTCGAACTTAAGAGAATGTATGTTGAAGTTGCTCTCAAAAAGACCTCATATGGTGTTCAGGCAACTTTGTGGTCGAAGATCTTCAAGCAAGAGCTGGAAATGGGCCACAGCGAGCAGGCGTACAACGCCATGCTGGCCAATCCAGACTCCTCCAGGTCAGTATGACGTCACCATTCAAGATATTAAGAATTGCAAGACAATCGCAATGCTTTGAAGTGGACAAGTTAAATATACAGATTAAAATTTACTGGCAGGGGAAGATAATTAGTGTAAAAACTTTGAAAATACTTCAGATAAAAAAATCAGAAGCCCCATTTGGGAAACAGTATCTAAATCTCAAATTGAAAAACCTTTTAAAGTTCTTGAAAAGATAGTCTGATAGAAAAACGTGTCATTTGCGATCATTTAAAAAACCCGTGTCTTGCGAGTGTAATAAGTGACCGCGGTGACGCGTATCAAAGACCAGAGAGGTGGCACGTGTGAAAAGGCTAAGTGGCAGCACGTGTCAAAGACCTGCGTTGTGACACATTTAAATCACCCGCGCAAGAATGCGTGTGAAGGGCCGCTTGATGACACATCCACGCGCGTGTCACGTAATCGCGTCGGTGACACGTGTCAACGCCCGCACGTGTCGACACGTGTTTTTTCGTGCCTTTCGTGTGCAGGAGGAAGGATTGCCTGCGTCAGTTTTTGGTCGTGCTGTGTGAGCGCTCGGAGCTGCGCATCCTCGTCGAGCTGCCGTACAAGGACCGCCATGTTGACCTTGAGGAGGAGGTCGTCGCCATCTTGGAATCGCGCGCGCGCTCCATTGATCTGATGAAGCATTCGTACTACGACCTGCTGTATTCTTTCCACGTGCTCCGAAACAATTTCAGGAAAGGTGAGAGTATTTTTAGTATGAATAGACGAATTTAAGCGATTTTTAAACATTCAGATATCTGCGCGTTGAATTTAAAACAAAATCGTAAAAGTACTACAGCCGTCCCCCTGCCCCCCCCCCCCCCACCCCCGAAATAACAAAATAATAATATAAAACAAATATTTATTATATTAATAATACTGATAATAGTAATAAATTATATTAATAAATAAGTAATGAAAGAACAAATAATAACACTAATTACAAAAAAAATGGCAGAGAGTGATTAAAAGCACAAAACGTTTCCTGTTTGTTGCAGCGGGTAGTATTATGTACGAATATGGCATGCGTTTGGGACAAGAGGGCATGGGTTTGAAACCGCTTCAGAAGCAAGCCAAATGTTACTTGGCCGCTCTCAACTCCCTCAGACTCGTGGATCCAGTCTACGCCTGGATCATTAAACCGTGCGGGACCAGTCCAGAGGTAATAAAAACCGAAAGAAAATAGAAATATCAAACAATATTCTGATTCAAAAACCTAGGTCATGTGAACAGTATACTCTTAATCAAGTTTGAAATAAAAAATAGTACGTAATCAGAGAAGTATGACAGCTGTATCTGTGGAAGTTAAGCCAAGAGTAACTCAGTGTGAAGAATTAAAAAAAATGACTTCTAAAAATAAACTTAAGCTATTACAAGACTTGGTTAATTGTGTTTCTACGTCACGTGTAGTTTGTGTTGATGCACGGTGTATCCCACATAAAATGGATAGACAGAGGAGATGAAAAACAAGTTGAGAGGTAACAGTATGTGTGTGGTGTTTTAGGATGACATGGAGGAGGAGGCAGACAGACGGGTCCTGGACGGCGATGAGCCCAACATTCCCAGTACGCAGCTAAGCACATTACTCTAGTCACTTCATGAGGCGAAAAAGACAATAAATTATTTTCAAAAAATATTCTAGAACTGACCTCAGGAAATTTCTCGTTAAATGCGAAAATGGCACAATTGCATGTTGCATGATTCTCTCGTAGAGAAAGGGTTGTGAAGGCCTTTTTTTCTTGGGTTTGAAGTGTTTTGTTTCCATAAATATCCATAGGAAAAAAAACTCTTGTCAGTACATGAGTCATCCGGTGCCCCTAAGTGAAGCAATAACTGCAGTTCCAGAGATATCATGCGATGTATGCGAGGGCTGGTGAGTAGAGGCGAAAGAGCGCAAGTGGAGTTTAAATCAATTATATACACGTTATGTCATGATTGCGATGTATGTGTTCACGCAGCCAAGAAGCAGGTGGACATCCTGGAGCTGGGCGACATTGAGCGGGAGTACACGCTGGCGCACGCGCGCCTACAGCTGCTGCAGCGCCAGCCCGACGTGGCGCACATGGCAGGGCCGGGCCCTGGCGCCGACGAGACGATCGGGCTTCTCGTCAGCGCCGGCATGTATGACAGCGCTGTCAGCATCTGCAGGATGTTCGACATGTCGCTCGCTCCTGTCTTCGACGGCCTGGCATCCAGGTGAACAGTGCAAGTGTACTTTGGCGGTGCAGGTGTACTTTTATGAAATGGCGGGGTAGTGGTAAAAAACGGTATTAGAAAAATGAGTTATTTTATTAACATCTACCAGAATACTGTTTGGGCATCGTCACAAATTTGTTATTGGTTGATACTACTAATTAAAAAAAAAAGAAATTGAGAAAGATCTCACTATGTTTAGAGTTGCTATAGTGTCTGATGACATGTGATGTCTCCCTGTTTAATGCCTTACATCAGTGCATCCTATGATGAGTGATATCAGTCGGTGACATCATCACTGATGACGTAACGACACGCCTCGCCCTCGTTTTTTTGCAGGTGCGTGAAGCTGGCGGAGAACAGCTCGGTGCGCATGCGCGGCGACAACGACTACACGGCGCAGGCGTGGCACTGGCTCCAGCATAATGAGCTGCCTGCCCACAACACGCCTCATGACGTCAGGTACCACCCTCTCCCCCTACCCCCCCCCCCCCTCCCCCTCAAGGTGCTGATTTTATGATTTCATAAATATCAAATTACAAAATTCTAAATTGAAAAAAAAAATTCCCTTTTCTGAACATTATCATTTCTCTGTCGGAGCAAAAATTACACAAGAGTGAGTTGTGTGTTGTCGTTGCAGCGGTACTGATCAGGCGTGGAAGTTACTGGACAAGTACTTGACGGAGTGTGAGTACAACGATACTCAGTACCACCGGGTCGTCGCCACCAAGTTCATGGCGCACGGTTTTAGTCTCCCGAGCGCCTTTATCAATTCGTACAAGGTATACCTTCACATTCCACATACTTGTCAAAAAGGTACTCGTATTTTAAACAAGGGTATCGATATTCTGTTGTAAGGTGAGCTATTCAAAGTCCTTTTTTTCATGATTTTGAAACTCAAAAGACGGAAACGTAAAAAAATATATATATATTAGGAAAAAAGCAATATTTCATTTTAAAAAATGGAGTTTTCGTATTGAGATGTTTATTTCTTGTCGTTTTACGTGTCTTGTTTATTCCCCGCGTGTCGGTCGGTCTGTCATAATGAAACTTGGTTATGTAGCTTCTATGGGAACAAACAAAGATCGGTATTGTTAATGGGCCAGGTTCGTCCAAGGAAAATGGACCAGCTGGACCCAGAAAATTTCAGCTCTTGACTATTGATGGCCATGTTTAACTGATGGTGGGGGGGAGGGGGCTGTGGGGAATATGTGGGCTATGCACGCTGTTTAAATCTGTATTATGTCTCTTGTTTACATTATGTATTACATGTCTTGTTTACCTTCTGTACTGTGTCTTGTTTATGGTCCGTATTACGTGTCTTATTTGGTTTCTAAATTACGTGTTTTCGGCCTCACTGAATGGGAGCAATTTAGCTTTGCAGAACAGGTACAGAGGACATTCTTTGTTTTTTTCCCACCCCCAGCGAATCAACGCGGCCGAGTTACTGCGGCTATATTTAGACTACGACCTGCTGGAGGAGGCGTCGCAGCTGACACTGGAGTACATCGACGCCGTGGCGGGCAAGGGCAGGGAGTACTTTGGCTTACAGGCAAGCACGCCTCCGCCACCCCTCCCTCCCCCACCCTACCCCCAAAAAAATCAAACAAGCAAAAAAAAAAAAACAAACAGAATCGATCAAAATCCTTAAAGTGTTTTGTCAAAAGGGACAGAGGCGGGATATTGCGAAAATCAGTAGGTTCAGCTTCGGGGTGGGTGAGGGGGCGGGGTGGCGGGTCAGAATGGCAGTGATCATAGGGGAGTGTTGGAAGGGGCTTGGTCCTTTCGCAGTGCAGCTCGCATGTAGCAATACAGCACTTGATAGTACCAGATACTGACCAATTTGATCACTGTTGATCCTTCTTTTTTCAAGCTTTTACAGACAAACTCGCTTCAAAGGTACTCCTTACAGAAATTCTGCCTATTGCCATTTTTAGCAGTAATGAAAAAAAAAAAAAAAAAAACGAATCCAGTACACAAAATCACACTTATATTGACCCTTTTTGACCTAAAATATACACCCGCTTTTGTTGGTTATATTTTTTGCACAGGGCAGGGAGTATTACGTGTTATTTGTCCATGTTTAAATATATATTCATTTATTTCCGGATTTGACAGACGTATTTACGCTGCGGGGCGCCGTCTGTCTGGCTGCCTTACACGTGCATCGACCAGTTGCTGCTAGCCCTGCGTGACGTCACCACCGACCCGTCACTCAGTAAGGTAAGCCACGCGCCGACGTCACTTCCCGCAATAAGCCAAGACAAACACAGCCTGGCCCACAATCGGCAATCTAGCCTTTCCACTGTATAAATTATTTTACATGGGTTGGTGTAGAGATATTTGAAAAACAAAAAACGGACAACACATTTAAGTTTTTAAATTAAAAAAAAATCGGAAAAATTCCCTCTCGTGTGAGGCTGAGACCCTTCCTGTGTAAAATAGTCACATTTTCTTGATGCCATTCTGTGATGTATCCCAATTGCGTTGTGTAAACAAAGTTAAAATTGCTCATCAAAATAAATTATAGTTGTGATTTGATCCTTCCTGGCAAAAGAGACTCACTGGAAACATATTTACTCCTTACAAAGAGGCTATTTGCAAAATTTTTATGTGTGTGTGTATTAATCTTTTTAATGAATTAACCAGTATTAATTATGTCAATGATGTGTTAATTTTTCCTTGCAAAAAAATGTGCCTTAAAAAGTATTTGTCCAAACAGTAAAAATATAGTGCCTGTAAAAATAGTTGTTTAAAACGTGAAAAAATAGTGCCTTAAAAAACGCTGTTTAAAAAGTAAAAATTGAGTGCCTTTGAAGAAGTTGATTAAAAAGTACAAAAATTAATGCCTTTAAAAATAGGTATTTAAAAAGTAAAAAAAAAATAGTGCCTTTGAAAATAGTGGTTTAAACTTCATGTTTTTTTTTTTGCGTAGTTATATGGAGAATTACGAGAGAAGCTGGACGAGATGTTTGGCACCGTCGATCAAGTATCGCAAGACACGCTGGAACAGGCCTACCGCACATCGGAATTCAGAAACCGGCGCGCATAAATACACGTCAATACAGCAAAGAAAAGAAGTGCCGGGCGGCGGATGTCATGAAGCGAGAGCATGCACTGCATAAAAAAGTGCTAGGCGGGAAAAAACATGGCTGACAACTTCCTCTTTTGCCGCCACAATGCAGTGACCAGATAATTGCATTTATTAACGTGAATACGACAATTATGGAAACAATAACAAATGGACAGTAAATAGACAGCCAGTCGTGGTCCGCTGATAATTTACGGATTCAACAAGTTGATTTCTTTTGAACTCAATTAGCCATATTTATTAAATAGTGTTAAGTAATACACATTAATGGGTCATTAAACTTTTGTTTTATGGTGGCCAATAGACATACCAAGGAAACAGTATGTTTTGCCTGGTAGATAAGCTCAGGCGGTTTTATCATTGAACAAAACAGAACCCGGAACTAATCTAAAAAGTCTAGACAGTTGATTAGCATGTTTATCTTGTAGCGGAAGTAGAAAACATCTACAAGCCTTGATTGTTTTACATTTTGAAAGTACCCTAATCACACGGCTATCATTTGCAAGCGGGCCACCCTGCAATAGGTTGTCCCCCATAACTCTGAATTCATTTCCTGTGCTCTTTAGTCGCCATCATAATTTTTTATTGAAAATTAATTAAAATCAACTGTGGTGTTCATAAAAGTATATTTTTTTAATTCATGGCTGAAACAATTTTGGTTTAGTTGTCGTAAGGTGAAAGACACATATTTTTAGGATGTTATGCAGTTTTTCATTTGCTTACTGTAATGTTAAGAATAAAAAAATCGCCTGACGTTGTATTACACAACTACAAGTGAAATGTAAAATTATGAAAGTGTCGATCTCCATTTTTATTTCATGCCAGTTTCGTGAAATTTAAACCACCATGATTTAAAAGCATGACCACTTGTTGTTGGCTTTGCTGGTATTAAGGTATTAATTTGGCATTTGATGCAAATCTGTTGTAATAATTAAAAGAAATAATGATAAATAAACAATGCTTGAGGTTTTTCTTGAAGTGTTGACGTCAGTTCCAATAGAGCCTGTCCTGCCTCTTGAGTATGTCTGAAACAGATAAATAATTAATAAATAATGAAGGAAAAAAGGAAAAATAAGGAATTTCTGTTTTGCCCTGACATATAAAGACATGGGCGTTGGGTAATGTGAAAAAGTGTTAAATCTTGTGATATCTTAGACACAGACCGTGAACGCGTGTAAAAAATGACGTAACCATAAGGCATCAAGCTCTGTGAAATATTACTGATAAAACGTCATCCGAGAACTTCAGAATTCCTTAATTTGCTATAAAATGCGTTATTTCCTCAGTATTCTATACACTAAATAAAGCAACTGATTCATTGCGCTGCCGCTGCAATAAGGCCTTAGTTAAATCAAATGCAACAAAACTTACATTGGTCAATCAGCTCAGTAATGACGTCACAAGTTTCTTCAAAGCTGAACAAAATACTGCACAATACTTCCTGAAGGTCAGGCAAAGCCTCGTCAATCGCTGAAAATATTAAAATCATTACTGGGCCTCCACGTATGAAATGCGAGAGCTGAGCTTATGTCCTTGGATGGTACTGAACCATTATCACTGTCACTATTCTTGTTATCATTTCATTGTTTTCTCATCACCATTATCATTGTTATTGTCATCATTGTCGTTGTTATCAGCAGTATTGTTATTATTATCACCATTTTACCATTGTTATCAGTTCCACTTGATTTTCACATTGCAAAAAAATGTTGATTTTTGACCATATTTAAATAATGAGCTTTCTCTCTAATCTTAAAACAGCATTAACCTTGAGAAATGTCGTCATCACTCCAGAATGTCGTAAAATCATCTCTGTGGTAACCGTCAGGGTTAACGGTGGATGGAAAATCTTCTAACCAAAACCTAAACACAGAAAGTGTCCTTAAAGCGAAATCACTTGGTGAATATCTTGAAATTAATCCAAACTTCATTTTTCATAGCTTAACTGAATGTGAGTTGACATCCCCCCTCCCCCCTGTCAAAAAAAAACGACAAAAGGGTTGTGGGTTGCAGGATACGTGCCAACGTTTTTTTTTTTTTTTTTTTTTTTTTTTTTTTTTTTTTGATATCGTTGACATCATAACTGTTCTTATGTAAGTGGATTTTTTGTTTTTAGACAAACAGCTTCTGTTTCCATAATGCAAAACCGCTGTCAGACTTTTTCTTGTTTTTGTCTAGATTCGGGAGTACTGATAATGAGGGTTTCGATACAACATCCGGTACAACACCCCTAGGAGCCTTCAATGCAATGTATAAATATCAAGCAATAATTTCCAACAAACAGACCTATATTCTTCAATTCTTTCGGCAGTTTCCGCCAGCACTTCCGGTTCATCCGAGATATCTAAGTATAAGTTGTCGAGGTCGTCATATTGTGGCCATTCAATGGGCACTGGCAGTCCTTCGTTGGGATTCCTATACATTCAATGTTTGAAGAGTTAACACTCGGAAAAAAAACTAGAAGTGTACCCGTAGGAACACGCATGCCTTGCCCAATTCCAGCGGAAATTTGTATGAAACCTCTGCAACTTTGAGACCGGCAATTTTTGAGGATCTGGTCCACTTTAAATATGAATTTTCTTTGGGCCATGATGGAGGTGTGACATGAAAACAGTCAGCGAAAACTTGAGGTGTGATTGATAGTTACCACCACCGGATTGATGTACACATGGACGAGCGGACGGACAGTATCCATCCCCTACCCCCACCCCCTCACCCCCCCCCCCCCCCCCCATCCCCCAATAACGTTAAGTTCAGTTATACTTCGGCAGAGGATATGTTGACATCTACGCT
This sequence comes from Protula sp. h YS-2021, assembly GCA_949752745.1. NCBI lineage: Eukaryota > Metazoa > Annelida > Polychaeta > Sabellida > Serpulidae > Protula > Protula sp. h YS-2021. Next base: position 18,030,601 of record OX457032.1, read on the forward strand.
TCAACGTATCTGAAACATACCTGTGATATGAATTCCTTGCTCTTACCCGTTCTTGGCAAAGTTTGTGTAATACGACATGATATGTGAAGACACCAGTCTGTCGGTGTCGTTGAACTGACCGTCCCCTACCATATATCTCTCACGCAACACCTGTCAAAGTTACGCAACACAAAAGTTGTATCAATCCAAAGATAAGGTTTTTCATCAAATCTATAGAGTACACGGAATGCCTTCTGCGAATTTAGTATACCAATTTAAGATACCAATAATTATTTACATATTTTGATTAAAAAAGCCATAAATAATTTTAGTCATCTCTATATTTCAAACTGTGTCATATGAAAAGAAACAGGTGTGGTATAACCACAGTTCATTATAATTATCATTTCAGATATTTCAGTATCCATAGTTAAATTAGACCACTCAATTCAACCAGTTTTTTTTTCCTTTTCTTTTTTTTTTTTTTTTTTTTTTTTTTTGGACAAACAAACAGGTTGTGGTATATCCATGATGAATTGAAATATCTTTTAATTTATTCTATATTTGCAGACAAATACAAGATATGGACCGATATGTAATTTAAATTAACCTCTTTTCAATAAAAGGATATATTGAAAGATAAATGATCTGTATCTAAAGATATCCTTAGTTATTTATATAAACAAATTAGGCATTGGAAGGGACGTGTGACTATCTTTGACTATTTTTAGTATGAAGAGTTCTGTCTCATCCAAAAAAAAAAGGAAAATATTAACCAATCTTTTTGTCTTTCTGTGTTGGTAATGTGTCTGGCAACATCCTGTGAAAAATTTAGTTTCTATGAAATTTAGGTAAATCGCGCACCTCCATGAAGGTTTCACCAAGCACAGAATAGATGTCATCCAAGTGGGATCCGGTGATCCATTCCTCTGGATACTCCAGAAAGCTCTGGTCATACCTGAACCTATAGTAGTAAGTCCCCCGGCCATTTTCCTTTGTCCTGCAATAAGATGGACAAACATTTATTCAGGATTAAACACAGTAAATTATTATTAAAATCAAGGTAACACTGTCAAATGTGAATTTCGTGAATATAAAAGAATATTTCTATAACAATCAAATTATGATATTACTTATTAATTTTTGATATCAAGAATTAATTTTGATATCGGTATCTGTATTTGAGATTAATTTATGTATTATAAAGAATTATTTACTAGTTCAAAAGTAAAGGAATAAATGCGAAAATGGCATTCTATTCTACTGCTGAATATCTCTTGCTTTGGCCCAAATACTAGAAGAGAAGTTAAATTGCAATAGTAACCGATCAATTTAATTGCAATTGCAACTAACCTTGAATGTTCCCGAGCTTCAAAGTGGGAAGGGGCAGCAAACCACCATGCTGTGGCGACGTCTACAGTTTCCCGTGTCCGTACGTCCGTATTATTGTCGTCCAGGAGGGGGTACATGTCGTAAATGAGTTCTACACCGCTCTCGCCTTCTGGGTAGTGATTGGTTACAAACGTTAATGTAAAGTGCAAAAGTTCTTTAGTACCGGCCAAATTAATTGTTTCATTAGGCAAACCCATGTTGACAGTAATAAACATTGCGGCATCGTGAAAAGCATATCCAGTCAACATGTCGATATCTTTTGCGAATCCCTCACCCCAGCTTGTACCCGGCTCTTGTGGTATGAAATCGCCATCAATAACTGGCATGAAATTTGGTAAGTGTTGTCCGAAAACCACGGCCGCTACGAAACCCCAGAAATCGATCTCCATGGCGTCGACATCTCGTAGACAATTGACGAGTTCCTCGGATGAATTCATACGCCGGCATCCAACCAGACGCGCGAGCGTTGCCGTCGTGTCAGCCACACCTCCCTCTATCTCCGCGTAGGCATAAAATGCGGAACTCGCCCCACTTATACATAGACCTTAAAATTAACGGCAAAAAACCAAGCTCAAAATCAGTTCATATACAACAGAGAAAGACAGTGGGTTGAACTCAATGCGGGCTTCAATATGGATGACAACGGAACCGATCTTTTTTTCTTTCCTTTTTTAAAAAAAAATAAGTGCTCTTTCTTTGTGCAACATTATCATCAATGTGATTGTGTTTTAAAATTTAAACATATCACTGCAGAGAAGAAATATGACTTGCTCTTGACCCTCATACAGGGACCCTGGAATACGAGCAACCCGCAAATAGAAATATCATATAAATCGTACCAGTTTTCGATAATACTATTTTAGACTATGAAATGTCGTTTTCCCTTTTACGCCTTTATTTTTGCCATAACTAACAACTTTTTGATATCAAAAATTTGATTAATTATATCCCAAACATGTTTCAATAACATCAGGAAATGATTTCTTGGTATCATAAATCTTCTAATTACACAGGAAATGGAATTTTTGATATAAAAATTATTTTATTTATATCATTAAAGCAAATTTTGATATTACCTATTTAGCCCAATTCTTGATATCAATATTTCAATTGATACAATAGTTTACTTTTGATATCAAAAATTTTAAAAAGTGCAGTTTTGATTATAAAGATGTTGTTCATAAATAAAATCCCCTAATTATAGCAAGAGACAGTCCTTGTTTGTTATTCGTGAACGCTGATTGGCTGATAAATAATGTGAGTGGTGCATGGTGTTATCTGGAGGCTTTCTTCTTAATGAGAACTCATTTTTTTGCGCAGTGCGCCAGTGTTAAGGTGGAGATAGTTAAAATATTATAGATAATCTCAATTGCTGCAAATATAGCTGTTTGTTAGAAGGGTTACGGGTAAAAAAAATAAGGATTTTTAAAAAAAATAAAAAAGTGCAGTTTTAATTACTACTACATGACTGATGTCAGTAAATCAATTTTTGATATCAAGAAATACTTTTGTGACTACAGCAACAAATTTGCTTTAGAGAAATTGTTTATAAAATTTTGATATCAGTAACTGTTTTTTGGATATCGATAATTTTATTATTAATATCACACATTCATCCCTTTACTCGAAATCAATACAAGAAGTAAAAATTATAATACTTACATAAAAAATTAATTTAAGATATTTCTTATTTAAACAGGTCCACCCCTAAAATCAGACCACTCCTACTCGGGTGATGTTTCCAAGATTCCACATTATTATCCGTCCTCACCTCTCTGAAACAATCCCTCAGTTTCAGGAGACAGCATCACGTGACTTGTAGCCGCGCCTCCCGCTGATTGCCCGAACATAGTTACTCTATTGACGTCACCGCCAAAAGCTGCAATGTTTTCCTGTACCCATTGCAAAGCCAGTTGAACGTCCCACAGCCCATAATTGCCCCAAGCTGCATCATCCTCTGAAACCAAACATAGATGAGTCATTACATTGGTTGCCCCCAATACAACTTTCAGAAAATATCAAACTTGTTCCTATGTGCTCTATCATTTTTAAAACAATAAACCTATATTTTCTGTCAATGTTAAAGCATACCGATCACAGGGGATATCCTGACCTTTAGGTCAATTTTTCAAAGGCCAACAAGAACTGATATGCTCTCACATTTTGTGAAAACATTCTTTATTAGCATCGAAAATGGCAAGTCTGGGGTGTCTACTCGTCAACAATTAGCATGTGTTGACTTATTTGAGTCAACATTAAAGGAGAGAATGTTGGTTCAAAATATTGACTGCTATTTACATAGCAGTCTAAAGGGAAGATGACAACAAGATTACCTGTACTGAGAAATCCTAACGGTCCAACTCTGTAGTTTACAGTTACAACTATGACGTCACCAAAGGTTGCTAAGTCTTGCCCTGGATACATTGTTGAAGTACCGAGAAACCACGCCCCTCCATAGGCATACACCATCACAGCCAAATCATCCCCAGCTCTGTCCTCCCCTTGATTCAAAATATATTATACAAGTCCAAAATATTAACCAGGACTTGTATACCAATTCGAGCTGCACGAGGATTGTATTGGTATTCAAATAACTCTATTTATTGCTACTCCTTTGGCTTAACGAATACAGTCATTTATAAGATATCTGCATTATTCAAAATTAAGACTGAATGTCCTATCATAACAAAAATCGGTATATATTATTTACCTGGTACAAAGATATTTAAGGTTAGACAATCCTCGCTAGTTTCGTTGGATATTCCCAAAAACGGATAAACCATTGCCACAAAATGTACACAATGTGGGCCATATTCTGTGGCTTCCCGGACTTCTGTCCATACCTCAGGAGGCTGTGGCTTTTGCCAGCGTAATTCACCAACGGGTGGGGCACCAAAGGGAATACCAAGATACTCTTCGTATGGAATCCCTGCAACATAAATATTCAGTTAATTTTTGCTTGAAAAATTTCTTTAAACTAGGATAATTTGTAACTGAAATTCAGTTGAACTAGGCAAATCGGTACTGGATACCAAGCTGACGCTAATTTCTACTGGAAACTTAATTAAACTTCGCTAATTTGTGATAAAAACTACGTTGCCGTTAATTTGAACTTTTAACTGGGTTGAACTACGCTAATATATATTAGAAACTACGTTGAACTAGGCAAATCGGTACTCAAAGCTAGATTCAGTTATACTAAGATGAGCTGAAAATTACGCTGAAGTGTGTCACCTGGAAGTTGATTAACTGTTTTGCAGTTGTTCACTTTTACATGCATATTTATTTTATCTCCACAATTTCTATTTTACAACTGTAATGACGTTTAGGGCATTGTAGCACTGATTCCATGTTCATATGGTAAAATATTTTATAGTCATATCACTTTGTGGCTTATGTATACGGTATTGTAGTTTCAAATGTTACAACCAACTATTAAGATGACGTTTGGTATAAAATGCAATAATGATAGCGTGATCTGGCTTTGTGCTCAGTGAATAATAATGTAATCAGTCATATAATGAAAAATATAAAAACGACAGACGATTAATCTATGCTGTTAGATTTTCTGCATGGATCTTACCATTTTCTGTCTCCTTATATGATCCCAGAACTGGACCATAGATTGTATCTATCAGGGGTCCATCTTGTGACAAGACTCCGGTTAAGCAAAGCACAAATGTTGCAAACCAGAGCATTGTTTGCTGCTGGTGTGAGAACCTTAATCAAGCCCTACTGCTTGCTTTTAACAAACAACGCCAAAGAGTAAAACGTAGATCTGCTGCTTGGCAACCTTTATCATAAATCTTAATGATTTTGATACGATCCCCGTGACGTCAGTTCAGACAGATTACCCAATCATTGGGCGTTATCAGCTGCAAGGTTGTTGAATGGGAATCATACATATGTTTCTCTATGATGACTGTCATGTAATACTAATACTTGTCCAGTATGTTTTTATAATATAGCTCAATGATAATCAGTAAAATGTTATTAAATTAGCCATGTTACTTTTATTTCGCCCAGGGAATTATTCCTTTATAGAAAGAAGTACGATGTTATATATTTTTGTATGTAGTGTATGAATAAAAACTTTAATTTAGAAATGAATTCATTTCTGTAAAAAAAAATCATTAAAATATGCTAGCCTTAAATGAAAATGATTTTCTTTCTGTACTGACGAGGCACTTATACTTCATATTTTAAGTAAGCAATTCAGAAGCACGAACAAAGCAGTCCCCTCGTAAAATAAAACCTGATTAAAATCGCAGTTTCTGGCTGAATTGTAATTTATAAATTGTTACATAAATACAATATCACAGAAAAGCAAATAAAGAAATGGCCATCCCACCTTCTCCATTAAATACTTTTGCTCCAAACTTTATTGGATCTTCTAAATCTAAAGTTGAAAACACAACCAAACCTTAAAATATTTTAAACTTAGAACTAAGCCTTAGATCTTTTTTATACTTAGGCGTTTGACTGTAGTTTTCTTTTTATATTAATATATATTGCACATTCTAAGCATACTAACATGGATGAAGCATTTAGAGTGCTTTGAAATCAGAACGTCATAATTTCAATTATAATTTAGTTATGTTTATTCTTTTACAATAATACATTAGCTGCTTCATTCGTGTGCTTAGCAATTAAATGTTATATCATTATTGTGAAAAAATTTAATAAAAAAGTAGAAAACGTTCGTTTAAATCATGAACACAACAAATAAACTGGTTGAAACTTTATTCTGCACAAAGACTGATTCCATTTGTACAAGTGAATATTTTCAGGTTAATCATGTGATACCATAAACTGCCAGTAATCATCCAAAGCTGCAAAAATAATTATCAAAGTTGTATGAAAGGCGATGTTTTCAAATAAGCAATATAAAATAAATTATAATCTTCACTGTATATTAAGCATAAAACCCAATAATATTGAAGATAAAACAGGCAGCAATTGACCTTAAACACTTAATTTAATAGTTATCGTTATGCTTATTCAAAAAATGGCCGTTTAGTCCTTGCAAGCTCTCTTTCTTTTATACGGAATAATAAAATCGCACATATTTTTATTAAAACGTTGGATAAATTTGCATAAATAATTTTAGAAGTGATGACACAATTGCTTTGCTGCATTTTGCACCAAAATACTGTTATGCTGTCTTGGAAGTCTTCTATTACTTTGCGCATAACAATTTACTGGTTTATCAGTTTTATGAGTTTTTCAGCATACAAAGATAAGCATATCTTTTCACAAAAAACTGGAAATTTAAATTGTGGTAGTCGACTTCCTGATACACTGACGACAGTTATGGGAGAAGTTTTACCTTCCTCTACGACAAAATTTAGTTCATCAATCATCTCGGGGTTTTCCGCAAACAGGTTGTAAAATTGAGGTAATGCCATATCCAAGGCTCTATGAATATCTTCAGTTTTTATATGAAAACAAAACAGTTATGCTTAAAGGTTTTCTATATTTAGTTGAAGATATTGTCGCAATAAAACATTTTACTCTTAACGTGAACTGCTATTCTAAAAAAGTAGCTCAAAGTATCTGTTGTTCTTAAAACGTTTCTAGAAAATTGGTTACAACATCACCTCATGCCGTTGAATAATTCAAGCCAATTTCATTTCAGGAATTTGGGTTCTTGATACTGCTGCTTCAATTTAAATATTACAGATAACTAAACATTTGTGTTTTTGTTGCAACTAAAAACAAATGAATTTGCCTTCTTCTGAGAATCCAAGATCATCGTTAAAACTATCAGAACTGTAAAACTCGGTGGTAGCGCCACCTAAATGTAAATACTTCAAGTAAGATAAACTTTAAGTGTGATAGGAAAATTATTTGCATTTTGCAAATCTTCCTGTCAACAAATGTGTACTGAAATATCAATTATAATTTTACATTGGTTAATTCTTTGTTAAATGACAAACGGTTTTGACTGTTTAAAGTTTTAACAAATATTATTTTATTAGATTTCATGTGATAAAACAAGAACAGGTAGCTCACCTTATTACTTATTTAGCTCAAATTAGAGAATGAACGAATGAAAGAATAAAGGCTATTTGTAGCATATTTTATGAGCTGACTTAAACTAGGCACGTGTTAGATAAAATGCAAATATACGATTTACCTTCTGGCATAACGATGCCGGGAAAATCATGATGCCAGAAATGAACCACAGATAACATTTCACTAGTTTCATTTAATGCCTGAGGTGAATCTGATATTTCCATATATAGTTTGGTATTGGTGTTATACATGGGCCATTCAAAATCAACCGCAGCCCCTTCGTTGGGATTCCTATTGCACAAAATATCCTTATTTACAATAAACTATTCTATCAAGTGAAAAAAAGAAAAATTAATCGTATAGTCTCTTTTCTATCACACTTATTAGTTATTTCCTTATATATCTAAATATTCAAACTTTTGAAGTATGTACCTATGGAAAATAAAACATTTACCTGCTATTTTTGATTTTCATTACTCTGCTTATTGTCTGATGACTCTGATGACAAAAATGTTCTAATAAATATGTAACATATTATTTTGCTAATTTTTATATAATTTACCCCGTTTTAGCAAAGTTTGTGAAGTAAGTCATGAAGACATCACTAACGTAGAAGTCTGGATCTGTAAAATCTGTCCCAAGCTCTTCTTCTCTTAAATCCTGAAATAAGTGTCTTAAACTTCTTTGTTATTTAAGACGCTTACCATTCAATTAAAGAGATTGTTTGCTTAATTAGCCACTATTTTTGAATGAATATATTCAATATCGTATAGATAAAGGATATGCAAAGAACATAATCTGTACTACTGAGTTATTCTGGCTGGGTGCATTGAAGATCAAAGGGAAGTAGAGATGGGTGTTAACTCCACTGTAGAGAATGTAGGCCCAGAAAGTTTCGTTCCACCTTTTGACTGTGGCCCGAAGTTGTTACCAGTGGATATTCACTCTTGTTCAAATTGTCTCAGCTAGAAGAAGCAACGTGTTGAATTTCGTATCAAAATTTTTTTCAATGTGTCTTTTGGTATCCCCGCTTTCCAAGAAAACAAGGACAACAAGAGATCAAACCAACTATAACTCGGCAAAGCCATTTAAACTTACTCTACTCATATTGTATCCAAACGTTGAATACAACTCATCGGCATGTGAGCCTGTGACCCACTCATGTGGATATTGAAGAAAGCTTTGTCGGTATTTAAAGTTGAACATGTACGTATTCTTACTCCCATTAGCTGTTCTGTAAGAAAATGTTAAAACTGCAAATAGAATGTATAAAGTTAAAAAAGTAAGGTAGATTAAAATATTAAATGCATAACATGTGGTCCATTTTTATCTAAATTGTAATCTAGTTTCATTAATTTATTCAATATATTTTTACTTGATAATGTTTACGGTAAGAAACGTGTATATTAAAGTTAAATATACAAGCGTAATAATGTAAAGGTTTATATGGAATAGTGTTAAATATTTTTAAAACAACGCTTGAGAAGTCAAGTAGATTACTTGAAAACCGAAAGTACAATTTTCGTTCTAGTCACCTTAAATATTGGGAAGTTAATCAGATTGATTTGAAACAGAAAGCAATTTGTCCTTCTATTCACCTTGAATGCTAAGCAGATCAAATTTAAAACATATGAAACGGAAAGAAATATTTTCATATTTTCACCTTGAATGTTGAGAAGCTTCAACATGGCTGTACGTATAGAACCAGAAGTCTGTGATCTGGTCGGTTGCCTCAACAGTCCTTACATCGATATTGTCGTCCTTTAATAACGGATACATATCATACACCGCTGCTACACCGGCTTCAGTGTCGGAATAATGAGCAAACTGAAAGTTTAGCCAAAAATTAAGGAGTGTCTCATTTGCCGTGAAATTAATTAAATCCTCTGGATAACCTCTAAGATTCCCAGTAACAAAACAATGACCATCGTGTTCAAGTCGTCCTGTCATAAAATCCATATCTGCAGCAGCACCTGGTGAAGAAGTGTACAATAAACAGCAAAATGTAAACATAGACGTCAATTGCATTACTTATACAGTAATATTACTCTGTTTGACTATACATTAAGCAAACTTCATATAACACTATTCTGTGGACACTTACAGCCAACAAATCTTACCATCATACCAGCTATCCTCAGGTCTTTGTGGCACAAATTCTCCATCTATAAGAGGTATAAAATTTGGCAAATGGCCAAAAACAGTTACAACTAATATAAATCCCCAAAAATCTAAAATATGAGCTGGAACATCGCGAAGGCAATCGATTAATTCATAGCTGTCGTTCCAACGTCTACAGCCAACAAAACGGGCCAGCAGTTCAGTGGAATTGCGCACACCACCTGGTAGTGCAATCCCAAAAGGGCCCGCATTTTGTCCACTGATAGATATCCCTACAAAAAGCAATGGAGTACAATACTTCTTTATTCTTGTCCCCGAACAAATCAGCTATTCTCATTTTTAAGTAAACATGAATTATGTATCAGTCTTTATTACTAACCTAATCAAAAAGACAAGTATTACCTACTTGCTCAAGAAATAAATTGACGCCATTCTCTGTTATGTAAGCAACGAATAACATACAAATTATGTTTTACATACAAACTGTGTTTTCCATACTCCAATTTCTTAAGCACTTCTGATGACAACAAATTTATAGTCAAAGTTCTATTATCTTCTATAATTCAAACTAAATACACAAAATAATTAAAGACATGAATGACGAATAAAGTTTCATATTGAAAACATCACATCTCTTTAATATTTAACAGTTTCTCTTTTTCCTTTTCTCTTTTTTTCTTTGTTTTTTTTCGTCACTTTTTCCATTTCCACGGATTTCTTCCGAAATGATTAAGGCTAGGAAAATAAAATTTGGCACACACATAGTGTTAAATGGGAAGATGATAAAAAATTTGAAAAACTAAAGCTACATTTTAGTGACTCACTTTTTGACCTGTGGTGCAAAAATGACAACACAGTGTGAATGGAAATTTAAATAATGAAATTGTGCAATAAAATTTAATTCTAAAAGCCCTGATCCCCTAATACACGCCCTCTACCTCCAACCGAACCCACTTGACACACATGACACCACAGAGCACAAGTACCACGCTATAGTACCAACTTTGACGTCACACGACAGTGCTTAATACTGCAGTAACAAATGAAAGACCATTCCTTTAGTTCAAAGACTGCATTATGATTTAAATTGCCGGTGGCTCTCTGTTGACAAGGTTTGGAACAAGAGTGTAAAGTAGTTATGTTTACTTCATAGCTTTATCAAAACCCCTTTATGCTTTTAACCAATATAATTGAAAATTAATGCCGTTGTGTGTGCCATACATGCCGTTACGTTTTAGCGCAGGTGGCTTTCAGCCAAATAAGTTATACCCACGGTGTGGTCTCTGTCCTCACTCAACCCGTCTTTAAGCTTTGTATACATGCTATTTATTATGCAGTTTTCATTTGACCGCAATAAAATTTTGTGGATAGATGACCTACTCAGGTTAAGGGGGAGAGAGGTATTCTTTTATTTTATTTTGACGGGGATGTGCAAATTTCCACCAATCTGGCGAATTAAAACAACTCATCTGCTAAAAAACTCTCATTTTCTACTAACTCGTGACATTTTGTAAGAGGATAGTTAATAAGTACTTGGTTTGCTTTTTCAAGACGTATTTTATATAATTGATGTGGTAACATTACTTTTAACATTGCTTTTTAAGTTCTATATTTAAAAGCCTTCATTATAGTGCTTTTGCGCTTAGAAGTGTAAAGTTCGATAGTCGATGGTGAATTTAGTCTAGTTTACCACTATATTTACGTATGCGATCTGCTACGATCAAAATATTTACTACATACCTCTTTTAATTAAGCCCTTCATTTCTGGAGAAGTCATCAGATGCGAGTTTAAAGCTCCACCTGCTGACTGGCCAAAAGTAGTTATCCTTTCGGAGTCACCACCAAACGCAGCAATGTTTTCTTGTACCCAGAGGACAGCACACCGTACATCCCATAACCCGTAATTTCCAAGTGCGGCATCGTCCTCTATTATCATTTAAAACTGTTTGAAACCTGAATAGCCCTGTTATTAGTCAAATCATTGGATCACCTCATTTTATTTTACCAATGTCCCTGCCTTAACACTTTTATTTTGCAATTTTAAATAAGACGAACTGGAGCTTTGTGAAGCTACCAATAATAATACATCAGCAACAGTTTTTACAAACTATCATCTGTAGTGTTTTTGGAGTTTTCAATATACTTTGGTTTATGTTTACCCATACTCAGATAGCCTGGTAGTTGTAATACATAATTGATGTAAGACTAAATAATTGTCAGGGAGACTGCTGTTATTTTTACCTGTGCTCAAAAAGCCTATGGGTCCAAGTCTATAGTTTATTGTTACAACAATAACATCTCCATGCAGAGCTATGTCATATCCAGGATAATGATCGCCAGAACCATAGAAATAGCCACCTCCATGTATCCAAACCATTACGGCCAAATTATCACCGGCACGGTCATTGCCTATTAATGACAAATCATAGCAGTTACGCCTTACATTTGATAGCATACAGTATCTAATCTCGAATTTAAAACTTAGAAAGAAGTAGCCAGAAATAGGATTTATGCCAAGACTAAGCCCAATTACCTCTTGACTGACACTGTTCCCTGTTTCAGTTGCACTATTGCAGAATTATCTTAAACTTTTTCTTGAAAAGACACTTTTTGTAATATGCAATCAAAATTCAACACTGTAGGTAAATACTTAAAAAAACTGCAATGCTCACAGCTATTTACAGGTATATTTATGACAAAAACTCTCCATAAAGCTCTCCATAAAACGTTTTTAGTATATGTTGTCATATTTAAATTCCCTATTTACCTGGTACGTAAATATTTAAAAATAAGCAATCTTCGCTAGTTTCTGAGTAGTCTGTATAATTTTCAGCAAATTGCACGCAGATTGAGCCTAGCTCAGTAGCGTTACGCACGCCATCCCATGGTATAGGAGGCAAAGGCTTCCTCCACCTGTTCTCGCCTACAGGTGGCGCTGCGTACGGTATACCCAAGTATTCTTCATATGCTTGCTCTTTAAAAAAATGTGATACAACAGGTATAAAGGTAGCAAATACAATGATATCGCTTTCACCATTGAAGAACCTGGTGGAATTGTGTCTTTTCCCAGTAGAGCGAGCATAACGCTATTATAAAAATGTCTCACAATGTTCTCAATAGAACAACACTTGATATTTATCATAAACACGCACGTCATTTTACAAAACTCTTTTAATATATGTGATATACCTGATGAACTGATGTAACTGCGTATAGGTATTCTGCATGGATGTGCAAAACATTTACATACCTTTTGAATACTTAAAGGAGCCCCTCAGTGTTCCATAAGTTGTCTCAATAATCGGTCCTTCTTGTGCTGTATTTACGCAAGTAAATACTATAAAGACAAGGTACAAAGTAAACATTGTACTGGTCTTGGTTAGCTAAGGAAAATAATAGTGCGAACATCGACTTGTTGCTTGTGAAAAAATCCCCCTTTTAACATTTGACCTGTATTTGGCATACATCTTAAAATCAATATGATAATCAGTTCATAACCTAAATGGACACGGCATACACTTATCATGATTACGCAGCAAGGTTTCTTCTAGGTGAAAGGGAAGGGAGTATAGGTGAAAAACAGTTGCATGTGCCTTCTAATCAGAACTGAAACATGTTTAACGCTCAAAGTTTTTAAAATTATAATTGAGTTTAAGAAGTCAAATTAATTTTAAAATTCCACATAAGCTATTTTCAGAACTGCCCATTTCCTTTTTGATACCTATTTTCATCATTTTAAGTATATATGCATTGGCGTAAATTGTGATCCATGTTTGTATGTAACTTGCAATTTACCATGGATATGAAGACTTTAAATGCCCTTTTCAGCATATTTTGTGAGTTTTTGTCGTCGTGTTGATCTACATTTAATTATGGTAGTATGGGATACTGTTATCATCTATTGACACTCAGTGAATTTTCATGTTTTTACGATCACAATAGTCTTATTCCAGCTTTCCTATCTGAGAACATAATTATGTTATATCAAAATCGATGAAATTATAGCCATCCTTTCTCCCGATTTCTACCATCATCAGTCCTCTCCCCTTCGCCCTTTGTTTGTGTTTCTCTTAATGTTTGTCTCGAACAAACACACACATACTTCTGGCTCTCATTTCACAAGATAATAGGAAAAACGAAAGACGCTTCAGGTGAATAAAGTATGTTTTGTGTATGCCGTAATGAATATATCATGTCAGTGGCTTATGTATAAATACATGTCTTTAAATTAGCAAAAGTTATATTATATTTTCTGAATGGTCAGATGACTGTATCAAGTGTTTGCAATGTATTCTCCTACATTTTCATACTAAAACAACAAAGAGTTATCTGTGCCAGTATATCTCAGTTAAAATATTATTTTCAATTGTTTCTAACATTAATTACAAGAACTGACTTAGCTTTATATTATTCTCACATGGTATCAAAGATACCATATGAGATTAAAATGCTTAGAATTCTTCACCTATTTTTTTTTAGTTCTCCGCCAAAATCTTGTTCGCGCTTCTCCTCAGAACCGGCTTGGCGTAGAAAGTTGAAACTTGGCACACATGTAGATCAACATGAACGCGATCTGTGTAGATTTTCAGTGATCCTAAGCATTGTCTTCAAGGCTAAATTCAAAGTCAAAGGTCAATTTCGACCGAATTCTTGTTCACGCTTCTGTTGCAAAACGGCTAGGCGCAGAAAGTTGAACCTTGGCACACATACGCAGACTAATGTCAACTAGATCTGCGCTGGATTTCGGTAACCTTGAGCATTGTTTTTAAGGTCAAATTCAAGGTCAAAGTTAAAAATTTTCGACTTATAAGTTAAAAATTTTCGTCTAAAAGGGTATAACACACTGTATAACTGTATCTCGGCGAGCTCTAACCGGTCAGGTGACGATCGACGTCAAAGCCGGAAGTTGGCCAATATCTCGAAAACGGTTAGAGATAGAGCGATTCTGAGCGAATTTTCAACCCTTTTGGTTTAAAACGTCGGATCGACGTCGAAACCGTAAGTTGGCTTATATCTCGAAAACGGTTAGAGATAGAGCGATTCTGAGTGAATTTTCGACCCAAAGGGCATAACATTCTGTACAAAAGGATATCTCGGTGAGCGCGATCCGGTCGGGTGACGATCGACGTCGAAACCGGAAGATCCGGTCGGATCGACGTCGAAACCGGAAGTTGGCTTATATCTCGAAAACGGTTACAGATAGAGCGATTCTGAGCAAATTTTCGACGCAAAGGGTATAACACATTATATAAAAGGGTATCTCGGCCTCGAATTTTCCAGCCTTCGGGGTTAAAACGATTCTAGTTGTGTTTTTGTTTGAAAAATTTGATTTGAAAAATGCTTTCAAATTCTTTGTTTTATTAATAAGCCCCCGACATTTAGTGTGAGCTCCATGATTCTGTATTTTGTCTTAAGTTTCCCAAATGTACCCGAATATACCATGTGGAGTCAGCTTCTTGTTACTTTTTTGATTTCTGGGTAAAACATTCACATTGATTACATTGTTTATCTGTGTTTCTTGGCTGATTTATCGTTAAATGGTTTTACGTCTATAGGGTTTGCGAACTGATCTCAGTTATATAGCAATAAATGAATGTGTTTATATCAATATCATGTACAATAATAACTCAAAAGGAGATAAAATTATTAATTTATATACAAATATACGGTCTATTTCTGTACAAGAATATGAGAGAAATCTCTGAAGTGGCCGCTAAAAGCCTTTTTTATACTATTTTTATAGTATTTTTGTAGTATTTGAAACTTTATAATAAGTTAAACTTTGAAATAAAGACTGTTTCATGAATATTGAAAAATGCAACATATTAAAGCAAAACACAATGATAGCATGCTAAGAAAAGCATATTTATTGCTAGAATAACACTAATTTTTGTGCGAGTTACTTTTAAGCCATTCCACTCACTCGCAAAAGCCGTTGTTCAAGAACTGAAACCAAAATGCATATAAATACCTATTAAATGAATTTAAAAGAGAAAGCATTTCATGACATAAAGGCACTCAAAACTGATACATCTAGGCCAAATTGGCTCATTTATTATATGCAGTATTATAAGACTTTTAGGCGTAACTCTCAAAGCAAATCTTAACAGCACACACAAAATCTTTTATAGTCAGCTAATTGCTCAGACCTTCTAAATAAAAAAGTTCCCACAGAGAATTTTTACTACAATTAACGAAACTAAATGAATGAACATAAACACTAGGGGGAAATTTACAAAGAAATGATTCAATTTTGTACTTGTAATATTTTGTCAATAATAATGAAAGATGTAGTAAAGATTGTCAGTAATGTATCAGTTTTGACCTTTGACTTACAGTGATCAATTCGTTTGTCCAACAAATAATGATTTTCTGAGGACAATGACTCCTTTTGATGCAAGTAATCTCTCAAAGCTTCTACTGCCGCATATATGTCTGGAAAGGACAAGTTTTTAAAGAGCAACTACTTAGGACAAGTATTCAAAGAGCAAGTACTTAAAGTATCTGAAAGAAGTAGCACTCAATCAATGGAATGAGATCTTTAAGTACTCGTCCTTTGCTATTAATAACATCTGTACAAACAATAATAATTGTAACTTGACGGTGAATATTTTCTTACTGATTGACAATACATGGTGAAATATATCACTGCCTCCTTAGTATTTAAGTTGGAATGGCGGTGCACTTGAATTGTAAAGATGCTTAATAAGCCATTTTCACATGCTATGTTTCATTCTAACATGATGTAACAAGATATTTGCAAATATGCACAATCCTATTTAATTTCCTATGAATTTACGATGTAATTTTCCTTAGTTATTTGTTGTTATAGGTTTTGTGCTTAAATGTACAAAATAGTGCATTGTTATGCATTCGGTGATAAAATGTAAAAATACCTTCTTCTTCAAGTTCAAATTCGTAGTCCCATTCATCGTTAGGACCATTTGAATTCTCCCATTTTCTATCTTTAGGCAATACAAAGTTATATAATAATTTAATATAATATAATATAATTCTTTCTGTTTTATTTGTTTAATATGTAGATAGTAGTCAACAAATGTTTAATAGAGTTTGAAAATACAAATGAAAACGTGTCAAATTCTCACATCTTACCATTGTTCTCTTGAGGATTAACAATGGCTGGAAATTCAACCTGCCAAAAATAGTAATCCCTAAGCATTTCGTCTGTCTCATTCCTTGGCTGTGGAGTACTTGATATTTCAAGATACTGCTTGTCTTCTGTATTATAAAGGGGCCACTCCATGGTAACGGATTGCCCTGTGTTCGGATCACTGTAAAGATGATACTTTTTAATTTATTTTGACTGTTTCTATGTGACAAGGCTTAAGGCGTGATAACGTTAAATCCGTAGTCATATTTCTAGTTAACTACACATATTCATTACAGTTTTTTTCATGCAAGCAAAAATCTTATTGTACATTTAGATTGAACTCATGTCTAAGACAACATTTTAAATCGACGCAATGAATTTGTCACATATTCGGAAATAAATATATATATCTTCATATACAATACTCATAAATAAAAATAATATCATTTTTTCAATTAATGATATATTTAGTTCGATATATTTCTTATGGAATTTTTCATCCTTAAAATATCTTTGCTATACCCAAGTTTTTACTTTCAAAACATTTCGATGGGGCTTTGTTTCGACTGCAAATTTATCTGGTTGAAGTATACAGAAATAACAGGAAATAACATCAAAAATTTTCTTTGCATACATGCACTTTTGAATTGAAGAAGTTTACATGTTATTCTGCCTGCATTATAACATATTTCTGAATATGCTTCAAACAATTCTGAGGCTTTTTTTATTTTTCAGCTAATTTTTTGTCATTTTTATATACGTTTAATCGATTTGTTGCAGCCGAAACATGAAAACTTTTCTATAGATTTTCTATAGAACGCGTATTCCATAATATAGTCAAACAAAAACTGAGCACAGAAATAAGTGCATTACCCAGATATCGCGAAGTTTGTGAGATACGTCATTTCTTGTTCGCTTACGAAGAAGTCATCTTCGTTAAAGTCTGCACCAAGTTCTTCAATGCGAAATTCCTACAAGTTTCATTTCTTATTGACTTCTTTTTATAAAATAGGATGTTGATAGCCCACAACATTGATCTGACAACGCATTCTTGCTAGTACCATCCGTTTGCGTTTCAAGTGAAAGTAGATCATTCCACCTATTTACTACGATTTAACCTAGGCAATGATCAATTCGAATTTCTTTTACTCATACTTGAATGCTTTTGCCATATATATTTTGCGCATTACACTACTTAGATGCTTTGTTTACTCTGCTTTATATGAGATATCCATATCCATAAATGCATACCGCTCTGTGGTTGTAACCAAATATAGAATACATATCATCGGCATGGGATCCAGTTACCCATTCATGTGGGTACTGCAGGAAGCTCTGCCTGTATTTGAAGTTATAAGTGTAGGTTGAATGAGCGGTGTTTCTTGTCCTGTTTAGGAAAATAACAATATTTAAGGCAAAAAAAATTTCCATGTATACATTTAAAACTACTGGAAGAAAACGTTATTATCATCTTAAAGCATTATTCGTCATTATGAAAGTTTTTTTAACTGGTAAAAAATACCAACAGAACATTATCAAATCAGAATTAATTGCTATACAAAGCAAATGGTGGTGAACAATACTGAACTTCTTTTTAACCGAGTACTTGTTGTACATGACTTCCCATTTCAATAAAATGTTGGACCATTTACTTTCATTTCCTATGAAAGCTGGGTGCTGCTTCCCTTATTATTTGAAATTTGGAATAAAACTACCTCACACTGCAACAGACAAATATTGTTATTTTAGAGTATCTTAGAGTTTTGTCTCTGCTTGATTTATGTACTGAGCACTGATACCAATATCAGAGGTATGGATGATATCAGAAGTATTTAGAACCTTGCGTGTTCGTAACCTTCCACATGTTTGTATGTCTTAAACCACCAGTCTGTAGTTGCTCTGACTGTCTCTCTAGTGCGGGTATCGAGGTCTTCATCCGTTAACAAGGGGTATTGGTCATAAATAGCATCAACGCCTGCATCACCTTGTTTGTACATAATCATTAATTGGTACAAACTAATGCAGATTTATTATAATTAAATTTGCAATCATCTAATGTTTTCTTTAGTTGCAATTTCTAATAACCAGAAATAAATATAAATGCAACTTCCTTTTTATTCCGATATTAAAGTCACAGATTGCCAAGATTTGCCTTTGCTTTGTTTTAGCCAACCTGAATTCAATATTATCCAACGGTTGCTTTCATTCTTTCCTACCTTCCGGATAATGTGCAGTAGCTATACCAAAGAAGAGCAGCAGTGATTCGTTAGTTGCCGCCACATTTAGGGGATCTTCAGGATACCCTTTAGAGTTAAGTGTCACATAACTTTGCGAATCATGCTCACAGCTTCCTGTCATAAAATCTATGTCTGCAGCTGCACCTGCAATTTAATTTTAACACAATTTGCAAAAACAAGATATTACAGTTTTTAATTCACAGACTATATTAAATACGGTTGTATTTGTTTTGTTTCTGATTTCACCAATAAAAAGGAATTACAATACCTTCCCGCCAACTTAGCTCTGGGTGCTGAGGAATAAAATCTCCATCAATCACTGGAATCATGTTGGGAACTTGCGTGCGAAATATACCAGTTCCAACCACACCCCAAAATGCAACTTCCTGCGCATCCACGCCCCTCAAACAATCTATCATTTCGAACGAATCTGTCCAGTTTCTGCAACCCAGTCTCCTAGCAAGCGCTTCGGCAGATTTCGCAGGGCTTCCTTCCAGCGCAATTCCATAGAACGCAGAACCTTGTCCACTTAAAGAAATTGCTGCACCAGAAAATGCACAATATCTCACGCTTGCTTCCATATTGTTTTTATAACTATTTTATTTCTCTGAGAAAGACACGGATGTCTTATTCAGATACTATTTTAATTTCTGATTAATTGCTAGTTTACTTTCTAATTAATTGCTATGCAGTTTCAGCAATCAAAGACTTTTAAACCTTGCGTATGTATTAAATAAGAATGAAAAGTTACGTCAAATATCAGTTTTAGTTTCAAAGTTCTTTCTGAGTGATTTATTACATCACCGTCCCTCTGTTTTAACCACAATTGTGCTATCAACTTTCACAAAATGACTTACCTCGATGCATGAGTCCTTTTGTAGCAGGTGAAACAGCTATGTGTGAAGTCATAGCGCCGCCTGCTGAATAACCAAACACTGTAATACGATCAACATCTCCTCCAAATGCAGCAATATTC
This sequence comes from Protula sp. h YS-2021, assembly GCA_949752745.1. Taxonomy (NCBI): domain Eukaryota; kingdom Metazoa; phylum Annelida; class Polychaeta; order Sabellida; family Serpulidae; genus Protula; species Protula sp. h YS-2021. Next base: position 18,050,435 of record OX457032.1, read on the forward strand.
TCTTGCACCCACTGCAGCGCTAACTGCGTATCCCACAAGGCGAAATTTCCCGGAGCTGCCTCGTCCTCTTCAAGGAAATGTATCATAAAAATGGTTTGAACAAAACATTCAAATATTAAAAAGCTTACGTCCGAAGTTTCGTTTCGCAAGGATCAAATTATTTACATTTAGCAAACTTTACAACTCTTTGTTAGCATAAACAGCTAATCAAATATTTAGCATTTGGAATTTGCACGTTACTTAACCACTTAAAATAATCAATAAGTAAAATATTGTTAAATTCAATTGACAATTGGATGATATGACTTTTTGAAAATACGTATTAAAATGCGTCCTCTGATTACCACCTGTGCTCAGAAATCCCAATGTGCCAAGTCTGTAGTTCATAGTGACCACAATGACCTCTCCATGTAAGGCTAAATCCTCTGTCGGATATAAAGCACCGGATCCAGAATAATATCCGCCCCCGTGAACGTACACCATTACAGCTAGATTATCTCCTTCTCGATCGGTGCCTGAATAACATATGTTTTTCTGCATGCGTTCTTTTATTAAACCTAGAGCTGATTGCCGCTCAGTAGAGTAACAATCACATTAATTAACACTTAACAAGCTTTTGGCTTGCAAGGGCTCTTTAAGTTTGTGCGAGCAGCCGTTTGCATCTTTTTTCTTGACAGTGATCGAATTTCCTGTGTCATCTATTCCACTGGACCTACGGGCCGTAGGCCCACGCATCTTGGGACTTAGGTAGAATTTGATATTTTTCATTTGATTTGCTACTTGATGTTGCACTAAATAAAAAATATCTGATTGTAGCACACTCATAATCCACATAGTCACATAGCAAGTGTCCCAGCGTTTAATAATTATTTATAAAATCTATTTGTGTAGAACCATTTTACAAACCAATGCTTGTTGATATATAGACGTAATATTTTGCAGTGCTCTTATACCATCGCAATTCACATACCTGGAACCCACACATTGATAAACAAGCAATCTTCACTAGTTTCATTAGAAACTCCAAGGCCCCAGTCATTTAAATAATTGTCTTCCATAAGATGTATACAATGTGCTCCAAACTCAGCAGCATCACGAATACCATCCCAAGCCTGTGGAACAATAGGTTTTCGCCATCTCAGATCACCAACTGGAGGTGCCGCGTATGGTATTCCCAAGTATTCTTCATAATATGCACCTTTTTAATACATACATAACGAGTTACAGGTAAGGAAAAGGAATCTTTTTCAACAGTCCGTTTAATGATATTATGATTCTTTAGCATTTTCTATTCTTTTTTACTATTTTTTACTTAAATAATAATATTTGTATCGTTTAGTAGTCAATGAGTAACTACGAAGTAAATTCAGACAAAGGTTTTTTTCGGAAAATAGCTTTACCTGAATCAGACATCCGAACAGCGCCTCTCAAGTCACCATATGTTGTTTGAACAACAGGGCCATCCTGTCCCTCAATGATGCTAATGATGCTAAAAACACTAACCACACAAAATCGTAGAAGCATTATACTGCATGCAATGTGCAAATGTACTGAGGAAAACGTGTCACTCTGGTGAGTAACCGGACATGAAAAGGTGTCAGTCTCTATCTGCCTGATATCCACAGATAAGGAAGTCGTATCAACAGCACAGTGTTTGCTATCAGTGTTTTATTTACACTGTGCTATTGTTACTTCTATGAAGTAATTATCCCAGCATTAAATTCAATTAATGTTGCTAACTGCAGGCTTTTCGGGGTGAATTTTGGAGAAAAATGTTTATCAAAGTCAAATGTTTTTGATAATGACAGGAGTTTTTATGCCAGATTTTTACCTCTATACATATACAGATAACAGACAAGACTATTTGAAATTTTGGTAAATATTTGTAAAATTTTGTACTTGAAAATCTGGAAATGACTCTGTGTTTACCCTGCCAGACGCAACAAAAGTATGTTTATTTTAAAGATATCTGGCTATGTCGTGATTTACACGTGACCAATTTCGCTACTGAGAGTGCAATTAAATTTTGTGATGCATAACATAAAAAAGCACCTCAAATCAAATTTTGAATAAACTATAAAATTACTTGAATACTTTTTCAGGTTTTAGACTTTAATCTTTTAAAAAGCAACAAACTGACAAACGCAGCATTGAAATATATTCATCAATATTCACAGTTTCATTTTTCTAACTTGCTTAGAACAATTTTATACAGAAAAATAAACGGATGGGTTGTAACTTTTTTCTAGAAGACGAAAAAATCACTCTAAGCGATCACTTTGAAATTACAGATGGGAGATTTTATCGCTGCATTTGAACAAATTATAGTGAACATTAATTTTCTATATCACACGCAGCGCTGCTCTTAAACCCGCTTACCAGACCAATACTCAAAAGAGTTCAACTAATCATTACACTAAACATACGAAACATAAATGCTGCAGGAAAGCAGTTTGCAAAAAGCTTAAAACTTTCAGAAAACAATAGAAACGACAGAACCTCTCGATGTACGATTTAATTTGAGAAATATTCACTAATTCTAAGTAGTGAATCATTCTAATTATGTATTTTACAGTAAAATATAATTAGAAAACATGCTTCATTGCAATACCCTACAATGATTTTACACTGTTTTTAGGTCGAATAAGGTGTTTTATGATTAAATAGTCACTGCGACACGATGGCAAATGTTATGGAATGTTATAATGACATTATCTCAGAGGGAAGCAATGTCATTGAAAGATACGTAAAGAATTTCAATAGCAAGGCGTTTAGTAATTATATTTTTATATATAGTTTTATTGAAATGAATTAATGCGTCTCAACAGCCATGTAAGTTATTAAATTTACATCTTACCATTAACTTTGATGATTTCTTTATAAAGAAATCTTGTAATCAAGTCTATAGGTATAAACAATACATTTATTTCTACAACTTTTGTTTCTTTAATCTAAACTTAAAAAGCATCTATTGTTTTTTTTTGTAAAAAAATACAATAAATCATCATCTTAAATACATTTAAAGTCATAACGAGATCTTGGGTCATATTCATATTCTTAAAAATTCAAATAATGGAAGGACTTCTAGCACAACTAAATTACGAAAGAGTCACATTCCACCCATAAGCATGTGCTTTATCTAGTAGAAATATATCGCCCATATTTCTTTGAGCAATTAAAAATATAACGCTAAATTTTCATTGTTATGCCTGATGAAAATGGAATAGGCCATTTAACTATTAGAATCAGCTTTGAAATCATATTAACCGTTTCTGTTAACCTTCTAAATTGTATACCTTTCAGTAAACATTTTAACAGATGAATGAAAAAATTCACGCTGGGCAGTTTATACCGGGGCTCCCTGAAATAGGGAGTTTAAGAAGTATTTGACATTGCCCAGCACTTTGTTGACCATCTGATTCATCAGTTTGTTAGTGATGTAAATAATTAAAACAATACTGCGACTACTTCTGCTATTACTTCTCGCAACAAAAATAGTGATAATAAAAAATATATTGTTCTATTTGCGACGGGGTTACGTGGAAACACTTCAGTAAACTAAAACGATGCTAAGTTGCCGCCATATGTTTTATTTACAACCGGAAGTCTCGCACTGGCTACACATATACATAACATACATATTAGTATATGTATTAGGAACAAGAGATCCAAACAGAGGCAATTCTTAGATAAATTTACGGAAATTGTGATTTCATCTGTACCTTTTATTTCCAAGTATTTCTTGTGACAACTTCAAAATTTGTTTCTTAAGAATTTAAAATAAAAACCGGACGAAGCTAAGATCAATTGGATCATACTTAACACAGCGACCGCTCGAGATACGGATACGATCTCGCTCGTTGAGAACCTTGCCTAGTATGGAGCACAGTATGGTTACGTGGCGACGTATGCTTACGTAAAACGTCACAAGGTTATCATTCGATCAGTCTTGATAATTAGTACCATATTAGTACAATATTTAAACTGATAAGTATTTTGAATGTGGTTTATACTGCAATCAATTCATATTACTGTGCAAGAGAGCGGTTCCGTATATTTCATACTAATCAGGCTTAGTGAATAGGGATTTTTATTGGCGGTCTTGACTCACAGAGTCTTAAAATCAATCTATTATACGATTTTCTCGTAACAAATTGTCTCATGAATCACAAAGTGTCCCACAGGGAGATAGTGCTACTAGGCATCAACCTTAAGTCGAACAGTCTCAGTGTTCTAAGTACTACACCAATCAAGCTATAAGCCTGAAGGTGAAGACCACGATGGTAGGGAAAACAGCTATCTATCTAGTAGTTGAGCCCACTTAGAAAAACGGTCTCAGGCGTTGAATCCAGTTCAATACTATTTTCAATCTAAGACCCTTAGCAGCGTCTTTAGAGGGGTTCAGACTAATAAAGTCTACTTCATGAATTTTTATATCATCAATACCCTTATGGTCCCACCTATTAAGGTGATCTACGAGTAAAGTGGATAAGTCATTTCTGCTGATACACCCAAAGTGTCCTTGGAATCTATCAATTATACGTTTGGCCTACGTATTGCAATCCACATGTATAACAGGTGATAACATAAATTAGATTGCTGCTTTGGCAACAGACGTTCATTTTAGCTGTATATATACGCACTAAAACTGTACACTCTAGTCTTCAGGTTTTTCGGTCTACGATAAGCTTTAGTTACCTTTAAAGCCTTACAGTCTTTGAATGATGGGTTTCTGGTTAAATAAGGTAAATGTTTTTCGACTATGTTACCTAATATATTCATACCCGGATTATAAGTTGTTATCATAATTTATCAGATTTATTTCCATCTGTTGCAGATTTGCTTGGTGTGATGAGGAGACTGTCTCGGTTCATCCGTTTCTCTCTGGTGAGAGATGATTCAATCAAGTCAAGTGGATAATCTCTTTCAAGAAAAGATTTCCCCATGTCAACTGCATTTCGATCAAAACTATTTAGTTCTGAACAGATATGTCGTACCCTTAAGAACTGGATGCCATTTTTACACGACAAATAGTGTGACGAGTTGTAAGAAAGATAATTTCTTGTACCTATCGGCTTACGAAATAAATTCGTTGTTAACAAGTCGTTTTCGTCTTTTTTATAAGTACATCTAGAAAGGTTTTTGAGCATAACTATATTCCAGGGTACACTTTAAAGATTTAACCTGTGCATTCAAGTACTCCACAAAGCTCTCCAAGGACTTCAGGTCTCTATGCCAGATGCTGAAGATGTCATCAATGAACCTCAAACATAAGAGAGGTTGTTTTTTGTAAACATACGCGTACTTTTTTTCAAAAATTGCCACGACTACATCTGCATTAGAAGGTGCTACTCTCGCACCAATTGCCGTACCAAACAACTGGACAAAATACTCGTCATTAAACTCAAAGTCATTTACTGTTAAAACAATTTCTAGTAATTTAATTAGCATACTATTACTTGGTTTTTCGCCATATTTTCTGTGGTCATTTAGGAAGTTTTCGACATAAGACAAAAAAGTTCTGTTGGAATATTGGTGTGCAAAGATACCACATCTAAAGTAAACAAGATACAGTTTTCGGGTAGTTTTTGATGTTTTTGTAATTTCAACAAAAATATATTTGTACCTTTAATATATGACTCTGAAGAGCATACTTAGGGTTTTAGAAAATAATCCACAAACTGACTTATCATCTCAGTAGGAGAGCCATTAGCGGATATAACTGGTCTCCCTGGGTGAGGCCTAGTTTGTTTATGGATTTTGGGTAACAAGTATACAGTGCTGTTCGCGGTTCAAACTCAGTTAGATACTTAAATGTATCAATGGTAATTTCATGTTCAGTTTTAAAGCAATATTCTAGATACTCTTTAATGGTTTTATGAAAATTGAAAGCTTTACAACCATCCACTTTTTTATATACTTTACTGTCAGAAAGTTGGGTATAGCCTTCCTTTAGATAATCATCCCGATCCAAAACAACAACCGCACCCCTTTGTCAGCAGGTTTAATTATGATATCTGTATTTGAAGATAACTCTTTAATTGCAATAAATTCTTCTTTTGTCATTCGTAAACTGTCAAGGTTCATACTGATAAAGTCTTCTAAATCCCTACAACCAGGTGGATTCCACTTTGATTTTGAATTGAATTTTTGGTCTTCGAATGGTGGATCTGTATAAGAGTCGAAGTCACCAAACAATTCCTCATTAGAGGAAGAGTCCGACAACTTTACCTGCTTAAGTTTGGCTTGTGTTTTATTTAAGAGAAACATTTGCGCCTGAGATCCAAATGGAACCTATCTAGATATTTCTTCATGACACCCGAATCCGGTTCCCCAGGAGTTGGACAAAAGGACAGGCCTTTAGACAGGACTGCAAATTAGGGATCGGTAAGTTTATGAGAAAAGAGATTAACAACTAATTGTTTTGAACCTGACATATTTATTTTGAATCAAGTTAACAAGTCTTACGATGAAACCTTGTAGCGTTGGTTTTGCTATGAAAATCTGAAACACTAATGTCTCAAAGTTAGGCGCAAGGCCAACACAACCGCTGTTTCATCAGGGGTGAGGTTTGTCACCCTGGCTTCTGCCATGATAACTATAAAATCTTGCATTACCCGCGTTGCTCTTCGGAGAACGCGAGCGAGAGCGGGAGCGTGATGCCCTCGGTCTTCCAAGATCTTCCCTTCATACAGACACCATTCCTCTCCATATTTTTTCCATGGGAGGTTCTCTATTAAGTTGTTCTTTTTGGCTGAAGTTTTCCATATTCCTCTTCTCCTCTTGACTGGCTAGGCGGTCCATCGCTCGTAGAGCGATCTCAAATTCGCACATTATGTTTCGTTGGTCGTATAAGGTGTGGAGGGTACTTTTTTATGCCTCTTATTGCTCTACATCCTGGTTCAGTTTCGAATCCAGGATGGTGATCAGCATCTCCATCCGCTCTTTTGCATGCTGTGGATGCAGGTTTACAAAAGCTGCATTTTCATTGACAGTCAAGATGTTTTCTGGCCATCGGCCACAATTTAGGGACAATCTGGTGATTTCTAGTTTGCTAAGGAGGTTACTTAGCTGAGAGATTCTCATCAGATACCGAATCAGAGACAGGCCCTAGCTCGCTTGAAAATTACTAGAGCCTCCTCAGAGAGATTATACTGGTCCTGAACTACGGGGTTAGGATTCTCGCTCCCCTCGTTTCCCTGAAATGAAATACGTTTCGTGTTATCACTAGGGTTCCTAATTTTACAAGTAAGTTGTGTAACAGGGATGTGTAACAGTTGTGTAACCTACATTATTACTCAAGAGATTTAAAGTTTGACTCCCACCAGGATCGGGACCCTCATTATCACTCACCGAACTACCGATTCTGTTCCTCTTTTTAGGAGGCTTTTCCGCACTTCCCTTTCGGAGTTAGGGAAAGCGATGATTTATGTGTCATTAAGATTACACAATTCTAGTAAATTGTCAATATTTTGTTTATCAATATTTTGCTTATGAACAACACAACATGTTTCCGGTGTGGTGTTTGTTATGGTGATGAAAGGGTTCCTTTCGAAAGTGTGAAGTCTGTCTTTTTTCTGTGGTTCCCATGCGTTTCAAGCTCCCAATATTGTAACTGGTCAATCAAGCGTTCTCTCTTGTTTAATATAAATTCCTGGACCACGTGCATCTCTGTGCCAGTTTTTCTTTGAAGTGTGTTAAAGGAGGAGCTGTTTTGGGATTTTAAGGCCCGCATAGTCGGTAAATATAGAATTTTGTTTTACATAACCTCGTGTTACTGATGAAATTATACCGTGTAATTATTGGAGTTATGTCGTGTAATTATTGAAGTGATTTCATGTACGAGTTTCGGGCCGTAAGTTTACATTTGTGAGTTTGGTCAGTGAATCGGTGTCAAATTTAAAACCGTTCATTCCTAAGAGTATTTCTTTTTGTTATTCCATTGTACTTATAAATTGTTGTTTGCTTTACTGACAACCTCGTTTTCAATAAACGGGTGTTTTCCACTTTCGGCCTTTTATTCCGTCACATTGTTATCAATTTCACCCGTGTCAACTATGGACGTTTTGGGCGATAGAAGAATAGTAATAACTTCTTCCGAACTCAGCTTTAGTAAGTTTAGACTTGACTTTAATGGTATTAATTGCTAAAGAGGGGTTTACACTCCCTACCTTGTCCACCGCCACCGCTGCTTTGAGGATGGCTGCATAATCCATCTTATAAGGTTTGTTTAATTCTTTTTTTTCTTTTTTAGAAGTTGAGGCATTCCGGTTAACTGGATTCGAAACGGCGGTCTTCCCTTGGTCTTTATCCACAATTGTCGGACGAGGTTAAGATCAATTTGGATCGCACTAAACACAGCCACTGCTCGTGATACGAATACGATCTCGTTCGTTGAGAACGTTGCCTAGTACGAAGCACAGTGTGGTTACGTGGCTCCGTAAAATGTCATAAGGCTATTATTCGACCAGTCTTGATAATTAGTACCAGCAACATTCAAACTGATAAGTGTTTTGAATGCGGTTTATGCTGCAATCAATTCACATTACTGTGCAAGAGGGGTTTCGCATATTTCATACTCATCAGGCTTAGTGAATATCGATTTTTATTGGCGGTCTTGACTCACAGAGTCTTAAAATCAATGCTAAACGATTTTCTCGTACAAATTGTCTCATTAGTCCCAAAGTGTCCCACTGGGAGATAGCGCTACTAGATTTCCCCATGTCTACTGCATTTCGATCAAAACTATTTAGTACGTAGGCCAAACGGGTAGACGTATAATGGATAGATTCCAAGGACACGTTGGGTGTATCAGCAGGAATTATTTATCCACTTTATTCGTAGATCACCTAAATAGGTGGGACCATAAGGGTATTGATGATATAAAAATTCATGTAGTAGACTTTATTAGTCTGAACCTCTCTAAAGACGCTGCTAAGGGTCTTAGATTGAAAATAGAATTTAACTGGATTCAACGCACGAGGACCGCTTTTGAAATTGAGCTCAAGTTGACAACTACATAGATGGATAGGTGTTTTCCCTATCATCGTATGTATTATAATGCTTAGCCTCGTCAATCATCAAAATTTGTTTCTTCAGTAATTTATTTCCAAAATCAGATCGAAAACTATGTTAAGAAACAGCTGACCCCTGAAGGATAGCCGTTGAAGTTGGCTGAGCTAACTCTACAGTGGTTGGGTCTGTTGTGTAAAACACCTTTTTACTTCTGAGACACACTGGACATTCCATGAAAATAGCACTCATAAAAGAGAGGGGCAACGCTTTAAAATGTCCATCCGCCTTTCCTTTATACACAACAGAGAGATCTATTCAGAGGTCATCTGTTTTATAACAGCGCTTACAATGGTCTGTGTGTCTGAATATTGAGTACGCATTGAAAAACAGGAGTACGTGTAAAAAAACACGAAAGATGGAAGTCAGTGGCATTTTACTTTGTAGTCTTGTCTTATTTTTCACATTATGGAAATATGTCAACACACAAGCCATACAAATAGGTAATTCAAATAGTTATATAATCATAGATTTGTACGAAGTAAGTTTAGATGTAAAGTATTTGAAAAGAAACGCTGTATTATGTGGACGATAATTTAAGATCGGAAAGAAAAAACATTTCATCCGAGCACAAAGTTCAACGCTCGGTTCCCCAGTGGTTCACTTTTAACCACGAATCACACATAAAACCATTGCAGTTGGCGGGTAAGGTTATAAACTCTATTTGTAAGCTTACTTATCATGAGAAAGCTAAATTTGTTAAGAAGACGCAATTTGCTAAACTGGAGCTAGCTCCGAGTCAGCTCTTGACTTACAAAACAACGTATATCTCTCTCTGTCAGAGCTACGAAGCCTTCCACTGTTCCACTAATAGGGGTCAGCTTTATATGTTCTGAGGCACGAATCCTGCACACCAGCCCCTATTCAAACATTTACAGAAAGTTCATGCATAATATACCCTTGTTGTAAAACAGGCACAATTTTTAGTGAGCTGTATATCTTTTATTTGTTCTTAAAAATGCAGAAAAGTAAGCTTTCGTATCCACCTGTCAAATGTTTGTTTACATTCTGACCTTTAAATGTCACGCGACCAAAGTCAAGTGACCCAAAATTTAAATAAAGGGATTATAGTTTATTCGTGATATATATACTAAAATAGTTGATAGATACAGAATTACGTATAAATTTATTTTGTACACCCACAGTATTTGACTTTTTATTTTTTACGTTCTTTTGAAATATCAATTTAAAAGTCTTTTGGTGGATAATTGCAAAAATTATTGTTACTTTTTCACGTAATAAAGTAGGCTCCCTGTATGCAAACAAATGTAAATTATTGCGGGAGATTTGTGGTTATTTCCGTATTATTTTCTTTTAAAGAAAGCGTAACACAGAAGTTGTATATGATTACCGTTGTACTTTGAGGGCCTTTAGAAAATGCCAATAAAAACTTATTGGTCGTTGAATCTTGCACAAAGTAGCCACAGGGGTGCCTCAAAGCGAGCGCAGTTGGCTTGCTTATCGTCATATAGCGAGGCTTTGAAGCGGTGCCTGAAAACTTTGCAGCGCACCGGTTCTTGGAGCTAAACTGGAGCCAACAGAAAATAAGCTAACAGAAATTACAAGGAGTGAAACATAAAATTGAACAGCACAGCGTAATTGGCAAAACTGAAAATATGTTTTTTGATGTGAAAGCAGCACTTAAGCCACTTCTTACTTTCGGATCTTTCCGATGGAGGTGTCGTTTCGATTACTATTTGGAGGGGATAAATTATAAAGAAATGATAAGGAAATAATATCAAGATTCTAATTTTCTTACAACATGTACACTTTCGATTTTAAAAAGCGATCATATGATCTTTTAAAAACTATTTTGCATATTATTGAGCCCCTTTAATAGTTTTTTTCTCAAAATTTGATTTAGATTTTATACGAGTTGTTCAAATAATTTTGTTCTATTACAAGGATCATAATGACAAAAAACAAAAAAAAACAAAAAAAAAAAAAAAAAGCTACGAATTCCTTAAAAGTCATTTTATTTTAAAATAATTTTTGTTTTTAGTTATTGAAAATCGTTGACAGGGCAGACTGTACTGTAGTTATTCATTTTCTTGAATATATTTTGTTGATAGCCTTTTGGCCAGTAGTCTTGTTACGGGTCTCAGCACTGAGTGCATCCCGATAAAAGTTACGGTAAATAAAATTTTCGAGATAGAAATTGCGTCACCAGACTTTTGTTGGTGCTTATATTCTGCCGGTAGGTGGTAGTTTCCTTGTGTAGAATAATCGGCTTACAAAGCAGATGGGTAAAAATACTTTACAAAGTATAACAGAGGTAAACAAAAATGAAACAGGAATTAAATACCGCAGTTAGGCCTGTTAAATTGACAGAAAGCAAGAAAGCCACACGTGTGATAGACTTATGAGGACTGAGTATCAAATAAAAACTGGAAAGGCTGAAACGAATTGACGGATATTTAGTGTATTAAGACATCAGGTGGCAGGTCCTGAACAAATATATAGTGTCATTTTGACAATCTGATTTTTTTTCCTTTCAACTGACACACAGCGGTAGTTGGCGGAGGTATTGGTGGTACAACATCCGCACACTTTTTGAGGCAGCTCTTTGGTGACGAGGCGGTTATTGACCTATATGAAAAGGGCGAGATTGGAGGTCGTTTAGCGACAGTCAAGTTCGATGACAACGAATACGAATATGGTGGCAGCATTATTCATCCTTCGAACCAGTACATGGTTAACTTTACAGAAATGCTAGGTAAGACTGCTTAACATGACTGTCTGTTCACATGCGTTGTTGGTAATAAGACGTTGCTCAGTTTTCGAAGTTCATTTTGGAGGGGAAGGGGGTGCGGGTCACATCCACTATAGTCCCCAGAAGCAAGAAACGGTGTGCTAGTAAAATTGGCATACCTGAATTCAGTTAAGTGGCTTTCGATGTGTCGCAGTAATCCTGGAAAATCTGTTTCAAAACTAGCAATAATTTGATTTTAGATTCGTTTTTAATGTGTTTTCTTTGTGCTTTCCATAACTGCGTTAAGTTTTTGAGAACCTTGTGCATGTAATTTTAAACACTTCCTACATAGTTAAAATTAATTTCAATAAAAAGAAAGCGTAGTCAAGTACATGGGTGATTGAACATCGATGTCGTGTAACTGTTGAATGTTTAATTGATATGCGTATTCTTATGCTGTTTTTTCATAGGGTTAAGGAAAAGAGAACGAGGGTCCAATGAAAAGATGGGAATCTTTGACGGGACAAAAATGGTGTTTGACGGGAGTTCAAATGATATCATCTTGGCTCTGCAGTTTTTTTATCATTATGGCTGGGATGTATTCACAATAAACTCCTTTGTAAAAGAAATGTTAAGTAATTTTAGCAGGTAATAAATACCGCACGACCTTAAAAATGTAATAAGTGTTAGTTAATATTCAGATTGCTTGAGGGATGCAGCTAACACCAGGTTGCTTGATGTGTTAAGTTTCTCACGTTAAGCTGCATAAAATAGAGAAAGTTTTATTTTGTGAAATTATTTACGAGATGTGCAACTGTTCATTATTGTTAAGAAACCCAATATGAAGATGGGTATTACTCTGTTAACGATACAACTTTAAATTTTAAGGACATGTTTGTTTTTGAGTGACATCCAAAATGCAGTTGAGTGGTGGGTGTTACACAGTATTTATTATTCATTTATTTTTTTTGCATTGGAGGATATACGAGCACCAGAACGGCGGCTACAGCTTCACATCGGTGGAGAGATTGCTTGAGAGCATGTCACCGGCGTTTGTGCAGGCGCTACACGAGGAGGTGGGCGCCGCCATGACGGCACAGGGCCTGTCCCAGGTCTTTGTTGAGCAGCTCGTGCGCGGCGCCATGCGCACAAATTACGGCCAGAACGAGGACATTGGCGCTTTTGTGGGTGCGTTTGGGCTTTGAAATAATTTTTTATTTTTAATTAATTAATAATTGCGCTTTTGCTTATAAAATAACGCAATTACAGTATTAACAGCTTTACTAGAACCCCAAATAATTGATGTTTTTGTTTTTTTTGCTTTAACTGCAGGTAGTGTGTCAATGGCGGGGATTGAATCGGGGCTCTGGAGCGTCCACGGGGGAAATAAACTCGTCGCACAGAAACTAACGTTGTATTCCAATATCAATGTAATTCATTCCAAAGTCAAAGAAGTGTTCCTCAGATCGTCCAAGAACTCGGTATCATACGAGATTAACGCCGGGAACGCGGGAAATAAAGTATACGACATTGTTGTCATAGCAACGCCGCTTCACGACATGTTGTCAGACATTTCTTTTAAAGGATTTTCGGCGCCTGTTGGAAATCTTCCGGAAAATTATCAGCAAAGGTATGCCACGTACGTCAAGGGAATACCGAATCCGAAATATTTCGGTTTCCAAAACGCAAATGAAATTCCAGACTCAATTTTCACTTGCAATAAGAACTTAAAAATTAGTTCCATTGGAAAACAGCTTCCCGTTGATTACACTTCAGACACTGAGGCTGACGTAACAAACCAACTTCCGGTCTATAAAATATTTACCAATGAACTACTAACTGAAGAAGAAATGCAGGAACTTTTTCCATCGTACAAGGAAATGAGAGTTGTGGATTGGCCGGGAGCGTATCCCATTTACAAAGCGCACAAATCGATTGCTCCGTTCGAGCTTTTTACACGGCTGTATTACGTCAATGGTATTGAATTAGCAGCTTCCGCCATAGAAATGAGTGCTATTGCCGGTCGTAATGTAGCCTTGCTTGCGCATGCGCAGTGGAATGGACAGTTTTCAAAAGTGGATAGTGCAGACGTTTTTTTGGGAAGGCGGATGCATGGTTCAAGCGAAGAGCTGTAAGGATACGCGATTGGAAATGACCCTGTCCTTCAAGGAATAGCGTTTCACGCAATTTGTTTGAGTGCATAGCATAGTTTTTATTTTTTGATTCAAAATCTAGTGTGCGATCATAAATAAGACTAGTTGTTTTATTTTTATTTATTTATTTTTTTTTGGGTGTTGGGGGGGGGGGGGGTACACTCGTTACATTTATAAAGTTCATAAAGCTCATAACCGAATTAAGCGTGTGGCTCAATCATTCCTCTGGATTTTGCGGTGTATAACGATGGAGGGGGGGGGGGGGGTGAGGCTTGTATCTTTGTGACTCTTCTTTTTTTGTTTGTGGTGTGTCAAATTGTCTATTTTGTAATCACTAATTGTTTTAGAGAAAAAAATGAAAGACCCCATCTATGTTTATAATTTATTTTTCCTGTAATAGTTCAGTGACTTCATCTCTGTAAAAATAATAAATATAGATGTTTTTTAAATTCTTATTAAAAGAAAACTTAACAAAACTGTTCGTGACCACTGGTTTTATAAACAAATATATTGCGTAAAAAAAAAAAAAAATAACAAAGCGCGACACAAATGCGTAATTGATCAACACAACAGACAAAATATAATGTACAAATTACAAACAATAAAACATGGTCGTTTTCGTTAACGTGTTCAATTTCCCTTTCCTTTCAACACCATAAGACAGTCGTTTTGGGAAGGATGGGTGGAGTATTCACCCAAGTTTGGTCCTCCAGATGCGCGAAACGTATGGGGATTGGTTCTAAATGCACTATCCTTGGGGGTAGGGGTACATTTGAATAAAAAAATGAAAAGTTCTTGATCAGTTCCTTTAACAAGTAGAAACTACTGATTGTAGTAAAACTTGAGCCTCATTTGATTAAGTTTGGAATATGAAACCGCTAATTTTATTTAATAGAAGTTAGAAATATGGGCAATTTTTTTGTTTTGTGAAATATAATTTTTGCGCCCAGTGCTCCACAACTGTACGCAACCCCTCCCTCTAACCACAGTCTTTCAAGAACAGCCATATATCACCAAAAACAATGAAAAGTACAATAAACTTTATCATTCTGGACCCAGACTGGAGCAACTTCATGCAGATTATTCACATGCTCAGAATCCTGCAGGTGATTCGAGCTTAAATATCATTCAACAGAAGCTGCCAAAAAGTTGGACAATGAAATGACGCATTTTATTACAATGTCCGACCCAGCAATGCTTGGCATAAGCCAAGTACCCAAAGTGCCAAGTGCATCGGCTCGTAGAACCGTCCCCACCCTTGCTCTGATGCAGCACTGCTTAAACCACCCTGCTACCGAGCGCAACGGCGTGTTTGTGGGAAACCACACTTTCAGCCAAGACTGGCCCGCTTCCGTTTCAACAGCTGTCGCGTACTACCAAGCGACTGCCCCGACACCTCACCAACAACCACTTGCTTTGCTGCGCTGCTTCGTTTAGCGTCACTCTCCACGCTGCCGTGCCGTGGTTTTGGGGTCAAGTCAATGACACACACATTACTGTGGCCGCCTTCATTCGCGGCAGCCATTTTGGATTCATCCTGGCGTTGCTCAGTTGCTAGGTGACCACTCGTTGTCAGGGGGGAGGACTTGTTACCATGGCTAACAACGCCCATTTTAATCACAGTCCCGCTAGGCACCGTTTTGGCTGAAGTATCTAAATGAACGCTTGGAGTACTTTCACCCCCACCTTCAGTACCCAAACTCAATGTTTTCTGTGTGCGTGATCCCTGAGCATCACATACAGACACTTCTTTCTTTACCATCACTGCGCCGTGTCGCATTTTTCCGGTACTCGACCGGCCTTGTGTTAAATCACTAGAAATACTGTGAAATCTGTGGCTACCCATGTTCTTCACATTAAGTACCAACGTTTCAGGCGTACCTTCTTTGCCACAAATCGATACTGGACTAGTTCGGTCACTGAATTTTGGTGATTTTCGCGTCCTTTCACCGACTACGGCCTCGGGGCTTCCGTTTCGTCTTCTCACAGTTTGTAGCGACTTAGCACGCGATAGTATCGACGGTCGCGTACGCTTCGGTCGCTCCTCCGAAACGGCGAAGGGATACACGACTTTCACTTTATTTTGTCCGGCTTTCGTATTTGCCATTGTATCTTCCGTTAAAGCGTGTTTCGAATGGGAATTTTTGGTAGTCAATATCCAGCCTGCGTCACTTATATCAGCACTGATTTCATGCTCTTTTTCAGTTTCGAATTTCACAAAACGGCCACACGGCGCCTGATCAATTTTCAGATCCGGTGTCCCAGAATCGCCCGACGAACTCCCGAGGGAACGTTTATTAACTACACGAACACTGCTATGCACGCCTGCAACATGTTTTCCATCCTGTACTGAACCACACTCTTTGTCCATACTGGGTGAACTTTGGTCTACATTAGGATCCGCAGTACCGACATCAATGGGCATTTTAACTGAAGAAGTGTCTTGAATCTTGCCCACTGGTACACCTTGGACTTCCTGCTCACTTGGACGCTGGGTGACCTTCAACCTTTGCCTTTTACGTGCAAACGCCATTTTCTCGTCTTCCTGCCCCCTTCCGATTGACTCAACTCCCTTTGTTTTACCTACTTGCACGTGTTCCAAATGTACTGGGATTACCCGTGGCATTTCAAGTGGTGTTACTGTCTGGTCAACCGCTTCGCTTCCGCCCGAGGACTTCTCCTGCAAGAAGAACTTGACCAATGTGCGTCTGATTTTGCTTAAAATTCCGTTTAGTTTATAAATAACTATACACTACGCAAGTAATATTTGTTTCCTGCTCGTAACGTTTGAAAAATTTCATTTGCAACTTAAAGTAATAAAGAAGCAGCCGTGAACAAAAATAATAAAAACAAACGCTATTATACTTAAGTTGATTAAATATATAACTCAACCAATAAATACAAGTGAAAATAAATTAGCTTTTTTTAACGGCGCAGCCAAATCGCCAGACTTATCATCGTAATAAGTCCCCCCCACCCCCTACCCCCGCAACTGGAGAAACAAAATTACCAATACCGGTTTAACTGCCTGCGTATGCTTTTCCTTGCCGAGCGTTGTTGGCACTGGCACCCTTCCTGTATCGTCACTCGCCTTCGGCGGCATGACGGCAGCGGGATCCAGCTGCTCGTCCTTGCTGCTGTCACGCGAGTACAGCTGACTCGTGATGGCCTCCAGAATCTTGGTGCCCGCTAGGCTGTTCACGCGGCTTTGGGTGCCACCTGGTGAGGGCGCCTCTTCCCGCAAGGTGGCGCCTTTGAAGGGGTACGTCACATCCAGGTCCTTTGCCAACCTTCTCACGCTCGCTGTAATGGTTATGGAAATAGCAAACTTAAACAGTAAGTCTGGCTTCTCTTAATTTATATAGTCAGTTTACAAAAATATTCAGTTCTGTAAAAAAAAAAAAAAAAAAAAAAAAAATTCTAAAGCAGCGCCCCCTAAAGCTTCCTGCAGCTGTTTATATGCAATTCTTTAAACTTCCGATTTATTATACGTATGGATCGACAACGGCTGGATATTGGGAAACAAATGGCGGCGCGTGCGTGGGCTATGGAGACCACCACAGATATGAACAACCAGCACAACCGAGGAAGGAGGGAGGGGGGGGGGGGGGGGGGAGGAGGCGCTCAGTTTGTGTGACCTGCAGTGAGCCCTCATTCTTCTTTCTTCACCAGCGGGACAAAGACTTATGAAGTCATTTCCCAATATGGAGTGATCTTCAGCTCTGCATTATTGATGACGTTACTAATAATTATAGGACAGAATTTCATTTTATATGCAACAGCAACATAAGGATATCATGCGCTATCTTGTAATACTGACCCATATCGACCGGAAACTGCGTCAATATAGCTTCAATGTCCTCCTCCTCGCTGGCTCCCTGCTCCGCGCCCCAGCTGATCTCTCCTTTTTCGTATTGAATGTTTCTGCAGTTTGTTTTCAATTTCTGCAGAAAGGCCAGTTTAGAGAGGAGCTCCTTTCTCCTGGCCTCCAACGTGCGCTGGTCTCTGGCAACGAAAAGAGCTTTATTATTATCTTTGTATACAGCACCGATGGCAGTCGAATCTCAGAATGCAGGAAATAACATTTACTACGCGTTCCGAACAGCCAGAATGGGCCAGTCAATTTTCCATTTTCCTTTAACCTCGAAAATTTAGACATTTGATTAAACCAAAACTGACAATCTTCATTTACACGTCAGCATAATTTCCTGCAGCCTGTACAAGTTACAAAGGACTTAGTCCGTAGTCACAGACACCTGGATATCTGCACAGATTCGTCCACAGCAGTCATGATTTGCAGCGACACCGATTTCTGCATTTTTTCGATCCAATGCTTCGTCTCCTGTTTGGCCTTGCAAATCTTCTCTCTCTCACTGCGCTTGGCTTCACATTCTAGTGAGTACAAATGACACGAATTGTTGCAAAAAAAACAGTTCAATTTCCACACACAAAATCTACATAACGGATTAGGCATCAGTTTTCTAAGGATATTCTTCTGGCTTGAACATAATAACGCTTTGCTACTTTAGTACCACTGACCGGTTTAAATAACACATCACTGCATGTGCAGCATCCCAACACATAGCCCAGCAAAGACTGGCCAGTTTTAAAACTTGTTTATGATCATTCGACAACACATATGCAGGAAGGAAAAGGCGGACCCCCCCCCCCCCCTCCACCTCAATGCTGACAGACTGCAGTGGAAATAACTCTTACTTGCTATCACTTTCTCCACCGTACTGATCATATTCTTCAGGGAGCGCCTCTCATTGGACAGCTTCGTACCAATCACAGGTGCTAGTCGCGCCTTCTGCAAATTTCAAACGTCACTGACTTCACTAACACAAAGGGCCAATCCCTCAACCAGAACCTGGTTTTTTTTCCAATGTGACCAGGACAGGATATTTCTTGAAAAAATTCACAGCAAACAACCACACCTTTTAATATCTTTTCGCCGCAATATAAAACCATTCTTCATTTGGCGATAAAGCTGAACAAATACACAATTTGATGGACACAGCTTACATTCTTGAATTTCTACAATTGCCACTGCGATTACATAGTGTTTGCTTTATCACATATTGTATGATAAAATGTCAAACCTTGATATACTGGATAAGCGCGGGACTTCTTTTTCGTATATCCTTCGTGGTGAATGTCAAGGTCTGCGAGTCGGGACTTCTCTCCTCGTTGTCCTCCCTGTTCGTCTCATCCCCCGCCTGTGTATCAACGAGCTCCTCGTTATCGGATTCCAACTCTTTGCTGGATCCTGCAACAGAATCTATCGACATTACCACCATGACACTCCTTCAATATCTTCACAATCATTCTTTGCTACAGCAGCTTTACTTGTGTAAGCTTTAACCCTACTTTCGTATCTCAAATAAAATATATTTTATTCAGTTATTTACTATTCATAAATGTAAACTTGTTGGGACTGCGCCAGGATTCACACCTACACCCCCCCCCCCCACTAATTTACAGATGCCGTTCTGTGTACTGGGTACTTTCAGATGACGTATTCTACAGTTTCAGATGATGTATTCTACAGTTTCTTACGTCGCTTGATCACATAGGCCATCCTGGGATTAGCGGAGGGACCCAAAGCATCTGCACCGAAAAATTCCATTTCAGCTGTTTCAAGGTTTTCAACTTCAGTTTTCTTCACAACTACCGAAGTTCCTCCTTCGCTCGCCCTCTTCCCTACCACAACACGGGCACTGTTGTCTTTTGAATCCCGTCCGGCCGGTCCTTCCCGCCCAATAATATCAACATCCAAGCCAGACTCCGATTTATTCTCCAACACAGGGGCAGCATTTTTAACACCGGCCTTTTCCGTCTCCGTCTCATTTGCGCGTGACCTTGACCCAGTTTTCGGCCCCATACGAACACTGTGGTCACGGGCAACAGCTAAGGCTTTCTTTTTCAGCTCCTTGATTTCGTCCAGGATTTTCCTCGCTTCGTTCACGCTGTCGGTAAGCTCAGCGGCATCAACAGAAGAACCTGAAGTGGACAATTAAATCTGAACTAAAATTCCCACATCTAATACAGAAGTCAACGCCTAAAAACTATCATATGTAGTTCAACAATACTATGATCGCACGCAACATACTGAAAGGTGACCACGAGACGAATACAACCGGACAAACTTCGCCAGACAAATGCGAACAAGAAAGACTGACCTCCGCTCTCTTTGTAAAGTTTCGTGAACTTCTCCTTCACTGCGTTCGTGATCTTCTCAATCTCTTTCTCCTCCACCAGTTTCTGCAGCGCATTTTTCATGGACGGCACCTCAACCATCTTCTCTATTTTATTTTTCGCAGCGGACGTTACTTCTACCTGTAACTTCCCATAGAAAACACACACATACACGCGACTCACCACCAGGCCAATATAACCTCTCCCATTCTTTTTCTAATACAATTTTTGGGTCTTGTTTCTTGCGTCTGCACATGTCAGGTTCTTTAGCTCTTTCCAGCATGAATTTAAAAGGAAACCTTCGTACATTTCCTGTATGTTTTTTTTTCCTCTATCAGTACCTTTCAACAACGATACCTTTTTCCATTTCACATTTTTTCAGTTCCCTTGGGGATAGGAGATATAAGGGATATAGGGCCGGGGGGTGGGATGACGTTTTTTATTAACCATACATGTCGCTGCAGATCCTCGGTCTCAATTTCAGCTGTTACTGTCGGCACTTGCTCGGCACCGTCACCCGCTTCTACGCCCTTCGTACCACGTGACTGCCCGCCGGAGTGCTGCACAAGCTTGAGCGCCTCTCGCGCAATAATATCTCCTGACAACGAGAACTTAAAAATATTCAAACCCGCTTATTGGTCTATTAGTTTAGCGTAATAATTGGCCATTACTGAGAGGCAATTGACCGCCTGACAAACCGTCGATAGCTAGACGGTGTGTTTCAGTCTGTCATTCTGCAATCGCCCAATAGAAACTACGTCAAAATCTTGTTTCAATCTGCATTTTCTGCAACATAATTTTGATTTCGCCAGGGAACAGCCCCCTTACCAATGAGCTTGGTCTCGTCCTTGGGGTGGATGTCGCCCTCGTGCTGCACCCCGGCTCTGTCCCGGGCCCGTACGAGCTCCTCGTCCATGCGTAGTACAGTCTCGCGCATCACCGTCTCGTTCTTCTCCCCCATAATCTGCTGGATGACGATCTGCTTGGGGCTCACTTTGCGCACGCGCACCTTTATCACCTACAGAACAAGACACTCACATGTGTAACACCCTCATTATTATCATCGAATTACCATGCTATACTTTGCATGACTGCATCACAACGTAGCGCGGCTATTTTCTATGAAAATATTTTATTTTATTGTTATTTTTTTTTTCAATACCACATACTTTTCTTGCACTGTAGCGCTTACCTGTTTTGAACCAAAATGTGAAACTTGAAAGAACCAGAACGGAAGCGTCATGAAACAAATATAGATAAATCTTCACCTTTTGTTTGTTTTCTGGCTGAGGAGTGCCTTCGGGAACAATTTCATCTATTGCAATTCGGCGCACCGTCTTAAATGCATAAAATTTAACACAACATTTAAAAAATATCCACAGTACACTTTTCTTTTTAAAACTTCAGTACCGATGTCTTTCCCATCTTTCTGAAAATGCAGAACTAGACGACATGCATAAAGATCTAAGATTATTATTTTAAAGCGAGTTATTTGGAGACAGACAAGCTGCGACAATTATAATAACAACATTATTCACACCCCGTGATCATTCTATAGTACGATTTTCACGCAACAAATTCTAATTTTCTCGCAAAAAAAAAAAGAAAAAAAAAAAAAAAAATGGCGCAGTTATACCCTCCACTTGGGATCTCTCTCCTCGTCTATGTCCTCTTTTGAAATCGTTTTGATCTCGGTCGATTTTACGGTGTTCTCTGGCGCGTTGGAAGGCATGAAGACGTGTGAGCGTTTCTTTAGCATAAAATCGAGGTGCCTGGGCGGGTAGTACCACGTGTTCTCGCTGGCCACGATAATCTCGGCGCCGTGCCGCGCTATGTACGGGTACGGGTCTTGTGGCGGCTGGCTTTGTTCAGTCATGGCCACTTCGATCTTTTGAAATGATGGCAGGTACTCGGTGCCAAGGCCGAACTTGATGTAGTGCTCCCGAGCTGTCAGTTCGGCGCTTAGGAGTTCGGTACCCGGCGGCACATCCGATTCTTCGGTATCCGTTAAGCACAGCTCTTCTTCGCACTCCAACGATGGGGCACAGCCCACACTTGAATGATCTTCTCCCAAACCTTCACCCTCATTATCGCCCAGAATGTCCACCTAAAAATACCCCAAACAAGCATTAAATCTTCTGACTTTTTTTTTTGAAACAATTCTTACACAATAAAACCTTCTGAACAGTTCACAGAATAGTCAGTTATATGGGTCTTACTCGATCGAAAGGTCTCTTGCTTACCTCATTGACCTCGTACTTAGGGTCATGCTCCAGTTTGAGCACGTTTACGGGGGAGTGAGGGTCGCAGTGGGTCCGACGCAGGGCGCTGTACTCCTCCACCAGTTCTCTCTGACTCCTGCTTCTCAGTGCGTAGTGTTCACAAGGCCTGAAAACCAAATATACCCACAACTACACAAACGCCACTGGGCTAGTCGGTTTAAAAGTTTATGATATTTCTAACGCCGCCTATTTGTACATACACAGATTTCTCCTGTTCAGTTACATGGGCGATTAAGGAAACAAATGTGCTTCTTAACCTTGACCATGTACATAATTAATAAACAATCTGGCATTTTCAAAACTTCTAAATCACCGTTGGAAGTAACACAGGGGAAAAAAGTTCAAAAATGATGTGGTTCTGAAGAATTCCTAGTCTTGTGTATCATCTCCAAAAAAGACAACTAGAGCAGTGTACAAGCCCACATATTCACCATCTCCCTCATCAGTTAAACACGGCCATCAATAGTCAATCAAGAGCTGAAATTTTCCAAGTCCAGCTGGCCCATTTTCCTTGGACGAACCTGGCCCATTTACAATACCTATCTGTGTTTGTTCCCATAGAAGCTACATACCACGTTTCATTAAATCCTTTGCAGGAGTTTTTCAGTTATCATGTTAACAAGCTCTTGATGACAGACCGACTGACAGACAGACACGCGGTCGATCGCATATATTCCCTGTGGGGAATAAATTACGACTAATAGCGTTACCTGAAATGCAGACATTCACCAAAAGGCTTGAGGTCTCTGGGATTACGCTTCATGTTTTTACAGTACATGTGGTCATTCACCCAACAGAACGCACACATGTGGGGTATGCGACAGCTCAGCTCGTTCATATCGCCCGTCGGCTCCACTAGTGGTGGGTCCGTGAATACGGGCGCGAAATCCTTCAGCTCGGGCTCTTCCTCCTTTTGCTGTGCCTCCCGCGCCTTGAGAATATCGATGAAAGAGGTGGGTTCCGGCTCCTTGGCGTTAAAGTCGATGTCGTCCGGTGGAGGGTAAAGTTCAGCGAGGGGGATTCCGCCTTCCGTCAGATCTACTTGGGACTCCTCATCAGCTGGCACATAAAAATATTCAATTCTTTAAGAAAATCCTTTCCCCTTTTTTTCCATATAAATAACACTTTCAGTGATTAACAAGTGAGAATCATATTAGACTTGAAACAAAAAAGAATTTTAGTGACATAATAACATTAATTTAAATTAATTTTATTGTACTTTTTTGTGTGTGTCCTACCTGAGATTAGCTCTAGTTTGCCCGTTTTCTTGTTTCGTTTCCACTGCGAGCTGTTGAGTGGTGCACGTGACCGCCCGCCCCGGTTGCCAGGCAGGGTGGACGCGATGCCATGCAGAGCCGGGTAATGCCCTGGCAAATCCTACCACGTATAAAAATAGGCAACCGGATACAAGTCATGCATTGAACTCCGTGACTGAAGCCGTAAATAAATCGCCCAGGCCATTCCCTTTTTGAGCGGAAAGGGAGGGGGGGGGGGGGGGGGGGAGGAAAGGATGGGGAGGGAGGGTGTTCTGTTTTTTTTTTTGTTTTTTGTCCAAAGGCAGGTGGCATGCAACAAATTGCAGTAGTTGATACCTTCGGGATAGTTTTTGTAGCTTGTCTCGAATCGGCTAACCGGCCAACCTTCGAGTGCCGAGCCTGTTCTTCCAGAATTCTGTTGGCCGTTGTCCAGTCTTTGTGGTGTCTTCTTGCTGCAGAACAACAAAACAAACGAGGCATAACAACAAATCCCGTGCCCAACGACACGGGTGGAATTCAAATTTACTATCCGCTAATATTTCTTTCTCCAATCTTAATTACATAGAAATTTTCTCCACTGGCATATCTGGCCACTTGTCCAAAATAGTCTCCCATATATTTACAGGGTTCGCGTTGGCGGGGTTTTTGTCCACTTGTTGGCCATTTTTTACGAAATGACTCACTTTTTCGGAACCCACTGAGTCTTTCTGGACCCAAATGAGTCACACTTTCCTTTTTCTTGACTCACTCTCCCGAGAACCCAGCGCGAACCCTGATTTAGCAACTTTTTTTTTTTTTTAATTTGTTAAACAATGTGGCTGAAACAATGATAAGAATGATTTATTATCGGCAACAGTGTCACACCGTGAGTGCCTGACTCCTTGATGGCCTCCTCGTACATGCGGACGTACGCCTGAGCGTCACGGTCGTCTTGGTCGTCAGCCGCCCTCAGCAACGCCCTGCGGTAACGATCCTACAAAGCAACAATCCACTCTCAACTCTTTGAAATTTGATTTTGAGACAAACACACTCAAAATGATAAATTTTCATCGTACTAAAATGTATTAGAATGTTACTATAAACAACACCACACACCATCGATTTTTATTTTTTTTTTTACAAATGGTTTTCTTTGTTTTTAGAAATATTATTGGAAGACAGATAACAACAAAAATAAAGCCTCTAGTAGAAAACAGCCCTGTTTCAGTCCAAAACAGCTGTGTTGTACAGTAAACCCTATTTTTAACCAGTGAAAGTTTATGGGTTTTCCTTTCACCTCAAGAGGAAAGATTCCGAAAACGTTTTTCTTTATTATATTTCTTAATGCAGTTGTGAATTTTAAAACAAAGCGAAAGTATCACAAAGTGGAACGGGCTGAATTCCGGCTCAAGGAAGAATCTACAGCAAAAACATCCAAGAGAAAATCTGTAGAATAGTAGGCCTACCGCGTAGGTATAATAAGGAAGCCGCGGTTTTGTGACAAGTCGCTTACGGCGACCATCTTGCAGCTGTTGTTTCTCTATTTCCGACGGTTTCTCGTACGCATCTGGGTTATGCTACAAAATATAAATTCAAACCGTTATTTTCACACATATGTTCATACGGGAAACCAATGCAATGGATGCAATTACTGTTAGCCAGAATTACGCTTTCGCGAAACTAGACTTAATATCACTTACAATACGTACCCTGTATAACTCACTAAATTTCCTGTTTTTTTTGTTTTTTTTTAAATTTTTTTTACCAAAACTAAAACCTTTGTTGACTAAAGCTAAAAGTCTTATTTACACACAACGTCAAAAGTAAAAATGGACTTTTTACGAGCTTCATTTCAAAAGCCTTACCCGCAACAAATGCTTCCACTCTTTCTGCTTGCCCCTCAGTCGAGAGCTGCGCCGACTGCCAGGCTCCACCTCGTTTTGTTTCACAGTCTTTTTTTCCTCCTCCACTTCCTTCTTGATGTTCTCCACAGGCAATCCCTTCTTCTCTCGATCTTCGAGTTCGGAGACCTTAGCCAAGGTGCGCATCGGTGACCTAGCAACGGAGGTCATCAATTGTGGATGCAATGCAGGGGCGAGCGCCGTGATCATCTTCACAACAGGCACTTTGGATCCCTCTTTGCTGCTGGGCGGCGCTTCCGTGCTGCACACAGTTTCTTCCTTGCTGCGCGATGACGCTTCGTTAATACGTACTGTCCGTGTTTTTTGCGGCGCAAACTTGGTGTTTTCTTCATCGGCGAAAATGCTCGCAGCATTGCGGCTTTTAAGTGAAACCTTTGGACTAGACTGACCAGCTTTGTGCTTACTTACGCCTTTCCTTGGCGACGATTCCCGCGAACTTGGAGCCGACGGCGACTGTGAATCCGAGTCTCTACAAACATTCTTGAGTTGTACCTTTCCATAAAGCATCATGTCATCGTGTACTTTCGGTTTGACCAATCTGCGCAACTTACCACCGCGATTCCGATGAAGTTTGCTTTCATTTGGATCCTCTTTTGGAACATCACTTTTCTTAATCAACCCAAATGCTCCGAAGAAGTCATTCTGCTGCACATTTTCCTCACTGGGATAGACAGGCGTCTCATCCTCAACATCTATTTCATTTGTATCGCTTTCACTGCTCTCATTAACTGGGTCAAAGTCCAAAAACTCATATTTCACATCACACTCCTCAAAATCGACAGGTTCCTCTTTAATTTCTTGTTTGATTTTAATAATCCCAGAGTTACTCATACCTGAAAAGCCACTTTCCTGTGAACTAGTTCGCTGCGAACAGAATACATCACTTTCTTCCACGTAGGAATCAGTCCGCATACTCTGTGAGCTGTTAAAAGCACTGTCGTAAGACTGTTGAGAGCTACGATACGTACTGTTATGTGACCTTTGTGAGCTGTCCTGTTCAATTCCAACATCATCGTTCATCACATCATCAAGGATTCTATTTATGTCTTCCCGGCTTTCCAGGGGCATAGCGGAAGCACGTTCTAATAGCTCATGAATATCATCACTGTCTTCAGCACCGACAGGTTTATCCAATGAGCTTCTTTTCTTGGGTGCGTCTGCTCCAAATTCGTTGGACTTTCTGTCTGGCTCTACCCTTGGTACACCCTGGGGTCGTGACTTCCTCACTGCCCCCAACTTCAGCCTCTTTGTTTTGGATTCCATCTTTGGCTAATGACTGCTTCTGCTAAAGAAACAACTGTTATTTATGTGTTTCACACGTAATTAGTTTTAGGCTCATGTCTTTTTTCTTTTTTTCTCTCTTTTTTTTTTTTTTTTTACTTATTTCATCACTTCTTTGCATTATACCGCAGAAGCTAGTTTTTCTAGAAGTTTTAGTGGGAGCGCATCACTAGAAACTGCGGGAATATATTTTTTTCGCTTACTGTTCTGGAGACGAACATGTCCGAGGCAGTGATTCACCCCGAAGTGGTTGTTTAACGATAACGTTAATGTTCTCATTGCCATCGTGTTAGGGCTTACCACATTCAAAACATGAGATTTTGGGCATATTTCCCATATTTGCGAGTAGTCAAGATCTTTTGTCTGTAAATATTATGGATCGATTCTTTTTTTTGGAAAGGATTTTTATCACTACCATGTCTGCCACACAGAAATCAATTTCTCTACATAGCTCTATTTTTTTTTTTCACTCCATAGTGATGTGGCAAGAATAAACCACCACATCCCTTCAACAACCGGTAAGGTCAATCGAGGGGCACTGTGAAATATCCTTGCCACGCAACTTTGCATATATATTTTTATATATATTTGCCTATTATTTGTCACTGAATGTTGCAGTGGCTCAACGCTAGTTGTTTTTTTACTACAGCTACAAAGTGCACAAAATTACACCCAATTGATCCAGATTACTTGTGAGACACCAGACCTGACCCGCTTTAAGCGGGAAATGTTTCTTTTCGGGAAAACTGTAGTTTCCAGCAGGTGGTAACGTAACCATACAAGCCAATTCGTACCTTCGGAAATTTCCGATGGAGGTGTCGTTTCGACTGCAAATGCTTTAGGTTAAAATATTAAGACATAAAGGAAAATCAACAAAATTACAAATTTTCTTTAAACATGCCCACTTTAGAATTAAAAAAAGGTAGCATAAGATCTTTTTAGGAAAAGCATTCAACATATTATTCACTCCTTTAAAGCTGATTTATAAATGTTTCTGGTAAAACAAAGTGTGTTGATTTTTGCCATTTCTTTTTTACATAATTTCTTTCTACCTTTATCTCCACCAAATTCGGTCGAAATGCAAAAAGAAAACTTCGGTAAAAATCCAAGTACGAATCTCTATTTTGCGGCAGATAAGCGATTCGTACCTGACTTTTACCCACTGCGTGGAACTACGTACTCGAAGGACTACCTGGAACGACATAAAAACTTCTCTGCTTTAGCAAGGAAGTCGTTCGTAAAATATCGTGGAATGAACCACATGGGAAATAAAACATACACTCTAACATTACATTAGTTAAAATGTGTCGATTTTACATTATTAAGTCCGGCGATATTAACCGAAAATGTACAGCCTCTCTTTCGTTTTCGAGCTCCCGCGTCTACTTTTTGCCCATTTCTGAATTACTGATTGTGAATGCGGTTTCTTTAATCACACAAATACTTTTAAAACCATTTATTACATATCATTCTTTGTCCATTTCTTTCAAAAGCGATCAAGGTCTTGATATAATTGCTTTTAAGAAGTTTTCCCGTTTACGGCGCGCCATTGTTTTTTACAGGTCCGCAGTGTAAAATTCCCAGCACTTTAATTGGGCCAACTTTTCACCCGTTACCACTGGTATCATCCCGGTTTCTACATTTTATAGAGACCTTTACACCATATTCTTTTAAATGGAAAGTTCGAAACTAAGCTCGAAAGTCCAACAATAAATCCATTACTGCACTATAAGTCGGTGCTAGATCATATACATAATCATCGGCCGTGGATGAACCTATGACCTAAGGATTTACAGTCCGGCGCTGTAAAAATTAGATACGATTTCGCCCTCACTAAAGTAAACTACAGCTTCCACTATGCCGTTAAACACAGGTAAATTGGCGCAGATCGAATATTTCCTCGTTTTTTATGGTTATTCTACCAGAAGCTTGTACATTTTACAATAGACAACTAATTTAATATACTTACATTTTTTTATATTTCCTAAAATATTTATAACTAAAGGTCACCACTGTTTGTTGACAAAAGTTTTTGCTAAACCTATCAGGGAAAGTACTGTGAAATTGTAGTTTTGCTGCTTACATTTGGAAAGAGAACAGCACTTCAGAAGTAATGTTTCAAAAGCTATAATTTTCAAAAAGACGTGGGAATAGCTTCTTATTTTAGCCTTATAGTTTCCTTGCCATAGGAATGGCAAGTGTTGCGATTAAAAGAGGCGTTATTTTTCTGAAGTCTTATTCTAAACTGTCACAGGCCTGATCTTGACTTCAGTTTATATTATCAATCACCCTGGTTATGAACTAAAGCTACGTCCCTTCCCTTACACGGATATATATATATATATATATATATATATATATATATATATATATATATATATATATATATATATATATATATATATATATATATATATATATATATATATATATATATGATCAATCAGTAAATAGTTCAGTAGGGGACAATTTGATCAGTTATGGCATTTTTTATTATTCAGCAGAAAAGTTAAAAAATTGCAATTTGTCGCAAAACTCCACTTTGTGTTTCTTTGTGCAGGAGAACTTAATTATTTGTGTCGTTCACTGATATAACGTTTGAACAAAGATATCAATACATTGTATGGCGAACAGACTGGAATTCTTTTAGTCCCCTGCTTCACGGCGGGGAATAATTCAATGATAAGGGTTCATGGAAAAGTCGTAAATTTGTACCACATAAGAGTATTTTTCCCTGAGTACATCTTATCGCCCAGTTTTTGCACCATTTTCCTTTTTTTTTTTTTTTTTTACAAATTTTTATGTTCAAAGATTATATTTGCTTGATTTTAACACAAAGGAAAAGAAAAATCACAAGAATTTGTGCATAAAATAGAATTTACTGAATTAAAATAACATCCTGCTGTACACAGTATTAATAACAACGTCTTAACGAAATATCATCCATAGTATTTTTAGCCCTGAATTCCATGCCGTAACTTTTTTTTTTAATTTCCATGTACAGTGTAAATTATTGTTTAACTTGATAAAACGATAATTTTTATAGGCGTTTTACACACAAATTTAAATACCCAAACAATTTGTAGGAGTTCGTTCCTATAACCTAGCAATACATTTGATCGCGTGCTGGACACTTGTACGACTCGACATTTTTTTCACATTCATTACATTTGTACAAATAAAAGTTAAAGAGAAGAGTTATCAACCCAAATTAACGAAAATTTGTAACAAATCTGACATCTCTGGCACTTACAATTAATGATTTTGACGCATATAAATTATTTCTTCGGAAAATCGTTCAGAAATTAGAACTAGAAGCACAGAGAATCTTACTTTGAAAATGCTACCGCTCGCTCTAAATATTTACTCTATTGTCACATAAATATACTAGGTCTAAAAGGGTCGAATTCTAATCTAAGAACACATATAGCATCATCTGTTTACACGCGAGTCCTTTCTAGAAGCAAACTTTGCATGTTTTCTAGCAACACAGTATGTAAACTACATAACTGCAACTAACTCTGAAGGGTTACTCCTTGTAACCTTTCGCAGTCTAACCTGATAGGAGAACGTAAACTCATTCAAAGATACTTTGAAATTAAAGCCGAGTAACACCCTTTCCACTTGAACCAATACATATAAAATTTATGAATTCAGCTTCCAACATAGTGCATTTTTCGGAACCCCTCCCAGTCCTAACTTCGTTTCAAAATGGGCACATAATTTAAATAAAGGTTTGTACGACTACAACTAAAGTGAAGATGACGTTTTATGTTTGGTAGCAGATATTACAACTTCAAATTTGTAACGTATTTAGTAAATCTAATACAATATCCTCCACCGTCCTCGGTAGTAAATGCGATACAAGGGAATAAAAAAATCTACTCACTCCTTCGGGTGGTTTAGCCATATTGAAACTGATTTCGTCGAACTTGCAACGCCTTTTGGCCATTAAACACCTAATGGAGGGCAGATGTAAGATATTGTCAGAGATATTGTCATCTTGAACATAAAAATTGCGGAATGATTCTTCTTGGTATTTTTTATCAGGAATGCAAAATCGTTTGTAAAATAACTAGACAAAATAGTCACAAAATGAGTACATAGAAGAGCCTCAAAACCCTCGATACATAAATATAACTTCCCACATGTAAACAATTCACAAGTATCTATGCACAGGAAATATGGCGCTCGTGGGTACACTTCACAATGTCAGTAGTCCCCCACCCGGTTTCAGAAATGCTCCATTCTATTAAGCCACATCGTACACAGAGCGGCTTCTGTGAATAAACTTTACTGTACCATTTACTCGGTTGCAAAAAGAAGCATATCCACTTTTTTACACAAAAACCAGCCAACCCTCCTTGGGAGGGGAAGGGGGGAGGAGGGCTGACATACATTCTAATCATGCCTAAAAGAGCCTGTTTTTTTTTTTTCTTTGGCACCGTATTTACGAACGAAATCTGTTCGAATAAAGTCACAATTTCTCGAAAATAGAAATTCGCTTTTTCAATTTTATCATAGATTTTGTAACATCCAAATTTCTTAAACGCTTACAGCTCTTTCATCAAATCGCCACAGGGATTCCTACTTTTTTTGAGGGGGGGGGGGGGGGTGGGCGTTAATAAGGGGCATCAATTTACAGTTTCGAGAGAGGCAATTTTAGCTGGCATTTGGAGCAAATGTTCAATTGTAACGAACTGTCACAATTCAAAGATTTTCCTTTTTCGAAAAACAGTACCCTGAAATCAAAAATGAATAGTTTTTCACCCTTGGTGTCAGTGCCGTTACGCATCAAGTGGTACACGAGAGTATATGAATACATAGTGTTTATATAAAAAAATATACATTATATCCTGTAAAATACTTGTTATGTTGTAAACATAAAACGCATTGCAAAGTTCTGTTAAGAATAAGTAGAACAAGCAGAATAAGTTACGCATTGAGCGAAAGCGGCGCAGTATTTGTAATCTTGTTGTTAAGTGATATAGCATTGGTACTGCGTCACGAGGTATAGAACTTAAAAATATAATTATACACAGAAACGCAAACGAGGACTAAAAAAGCAACGGCATGAACAAGTTTTCACACCAGTGAACAGCGAAGTCATATACGCTTAAACATTATCGAAATATATATATAGATTCATTAAACAGGAAAAGTGCCCTATGTGGGGTAGTTTCCCAAAAACGTTTAACAGCGACCGCTGCTGATGACGTTGATAAACAGCTTCAAGAGTTAGAAACCGTCAGATTTACTCCAAAAAAAAAAAAGAAGAAGAAACTCGTTGCAGCCAAAGAAACAAATCTACCAGTTTTCATCTGTCAACTTTTAACATGTGTCAAGTTTATAACTGTGGAATGTATGACAGGGGGAAGGGGGGGCGGATCTTAAATGGGACAAGAATCTGGTCGCTGTGCCCCCCCCCTCACCCTCTCCCCTAATAGTCCCTATCTCGCTGTGGCCCCACCCCACCCCAATAATCGCTGCCTCGGAGCCTCTTTTACGTTCATTGCGAGCCCGAGTAGGTACAGCAAAGGCGCACTGATAGTATCATCAACTCTTCTTCAGTGGAAACAGGAGAAGAGCATTAAGCCAAAAAAAAAAAAAAAACATATGCGAATATACACGGGATACTTGTGTAAAACTTACACCTGATTTCCACAAACAATAGTTATTTACTAACAATGTGTACAAATAAAAAGCTAACAGTTAAACAACCTTGTGCAAGAGAATTTCACAAGCTGCACTAAATTCTACAGACGAGATAAAACTTCAGCAAAATGAGGTCAGCCCTGTCAATACCATCCATATTTACAAGAGGTCTTTCACTTCGCACAAACGTGTAATTTTATGTTAAATACGACAAAAGCGTTTGTAAACATATCCTTTTTTTATTTGGTAGTACCCAAATACCCCCAAATTATGACCATTATAGCGCCGAGGGGAAATTAAGATCGCGATCCGCAATAAATGGATTTTACTCCAAAACAGAAAGACTTCACAACGCCGGCAAAATCAGCCTGGGTAACATACAAATCAACACATTCAAAGTACATACAGATAGACTCCGTTTAATACACCTGCCAAAGCTCAACACCTCGAAAAATCAATACTCCCCACCGCCGGGCTATACGAAAAATATATTATATTTTTTGGCATCGGTGCGTCAGTATACATTGCATGGCATCAAAGGTTCGTCTGTTCGTTACCAACCGCTCCAGATCAACTTAAACAAACAAAATTTTCATTTTTTAACAACCAGTAAAAAACCTGTCAACAAGGAAAGTACATGGGGGGGGGGGGGGTGGAAGGGGTGGAGAAAGGGGGGTGGGAGGTGAGGCCCCCACCTGATTTTGTTTTCAATGTAAACAGGACAAAATATGTTGGTTTTATATATCAACCAAACTTCTCACAAAATACATTGTTTTCAATGCCATAAGACAGTACACAATACGAAGACAAAACAAGCACCGGGGCGCCTCACAGGTTAGCAGTTAACCACGTGAGTCTGTTTCTTTCCTTTTAACAAATGACACCTTTATAACTTTGGTTTAAATAAATGGAGAATATCAATGAGATTTTAACAGGTTTTTTGTAGAACTGTAGTGTGATAAATGCAAAGTTTTATTTGAGTAACTTTGAGATTACCTTCCAAACCACCGTAAAACAAAAAAAAAACAGCTGCAGAATGAGGACACAAAACAGATAAGCTCAATAGACAGGTGCGCTTTCTGTCGTGAAGACAGTACTGATTAGAATATTTCCATCTTGTGTTCTAAATTACTGTGCATTCTAAACCAAAACTGCATTTTTTTCTCTGCTTGAAATATGACACATTTCTTCTACCTTCTTCCACATGCATTTCATTTTTTTTTAGGTGAAGGAGTGGGGGGGGGGGGGGCGGGTCACCCATTAGTTCATCTGGAGAGTGCCGGCCCCGCTGCCGTAACCATACCCTTTTGGCCCGAAATTCTTTCCGTAGCAACCTGCAAAAAAAAAAAAAAAAAAAAAATGAAGTCAGTCTGTTCAAATATTTGGGGTAACTTGTGAGTTAAAACTAGACATTTAAAGTCGTTAAGAACGTGTTTGAAGTGGGCGGGGTCAATTATAATAAATTGCAAACCTGCCACGGATTCACAATGTTTTTTTATTACCAGAATGCAAACAATTTTAAAGATGATTCCCTCACCACCCCCCCCCCCCCCCTCCTCCCCCGTCCTCTGAAGTTTTGGACAGAAGCCTCTCTGTGAAACCTTCAAAAGGCAAATATCTATAATTGTAACTAAATACGAATAATCTAACTTTGCAATTAACCTCACTCAAACCGCTGACAACCCTGCTTTCGACATAACTTTTACTCTGCACACGGCCTCATGTGGTTGCATTCCGGTTGCAATCCAGCCTAATGTAATTTCCTTTGCACACAGCCTCAAGTTTTTACACTTTGCACACGACCCCCACACATACTTTTGCAGAAGATGTCGCCGTCCTTCTCGGTCAGGATGGATGAGTCCAGCTTCTTGTTGCACGTGCCACAGTTAAAGCACGTGCCATGGTACGACTGTAAAACAGAACACAAAGCATTGGTGTGCAGCTAACAACCCCAGAATGACGGCCATGATTTTAACATCTTACAGAACTGCTCAGATGAATTAAAGCTCTTTCGGAAGTGTCCAGGTCCCAAGATAACAATTTATCTGTTACCACGAGCATCAATGCGAAACGTTTCATTTTGTTGGCAGTATTTCCATCAGTCCCGAAATAAGCACATAACGCTTGAGAGGGGACAGAAGAACGACAGCCTTTGTAAAAAAAATAAAAATGTAGCTGTTCTAGTAATATCAGAAAGAAACATCGGGAGATTTGAGATGAGAATGGAAGGCGTGTGTCTTACGTTTCCGCCCGCCTGCTTCCTCTCTGCCAAATAGACGGTTTTTCCGCACCGGCCACAGGCATCACCACCGCCGCCGCCCCACTTCGGCTGGGCTCGTCTATTTCCGTCAATCCGATCGGACACGGGGGCTACGTACGCCTCGGCTGTGTGCGGCACATTTCTGACATAGTAGAATATATAACATGATGTACACTGACAATACTGAATCGTACCCAAACACACACGTTTCTTCTGAAGTTTTCCAAACTGAAAATCTAATCGATGTCACAAAAAATCCCTTACCGCCCTAGCTCGCCATTATCATTTGCAGAATGATCGTCAAATTTTATTTAACGATCTTCATGGTTTAATTTGATGGCCCATTTGTGGAACTTTCAAGATCTTGCATCAATTAATTATATTCCAAGAATTTATCCGCTCAGGTAGGAAAGAAACGTATTATTCTCCCCTTCCGTTAGTGATTTCACATGTATTTCATAAAAATGATCACAAATAACCGCAAATGTAAAGAATCCAGTTGAAAATTTAGTAAAGGTAAAGGTGCTCTGTTCTGTATAACGGAAATAGCTGTGAAAAATCAAGGACATGCATCTACGAGCGTCACTTACTGGCGCGTGACCGCGTGGGGCTTGCCTGTATCCATGGACAGCATGGTGCCCGCGCCGCCCGCGTAGCCATAGCCCTTGGGTCCGAACTCGCGCCCGTGGCACGCGCTGCAGTAGAGCTCGCCCTCATGGTCGCGCACCGTCGTGCTGTCCACTTTCTTACCGCAGGAGGCTGAAATTATCAAGTGATCACACCCAATTCAGTTTTGTTGAAGTGAATGGAATTCCATTATTGTCCAACAACGAACTTCCACAGAAGTTCATCCGCTTTGTTATCCGAAATGGATAGATCTCTCCAGAGGTCAGCTGTTTTTTTTACAACAGTGATATTCAAGGCCAGACGACCAGCTCACCTCAAGGGTCGGGTATTAGATCTAATATATAATAACGGACAATCCAAAACCGCAGAATTTATAAAAAATACGCCTCTTTCTAAGCAGAGTAAAGCCGTTTTGGAGAAAAATGTATGGTTATTAAGGTGAAAAAGACATTCTTTATCACTGTCTGCCGTAATTTTGTCCGACAACTTGAAATATGCATGAAGCCAATTCCTTATATTTTTCTTATGGGGTCAGGACATCTCGCTATAAATCCAACTCGCCATATGGTGACTTGGAAACTAACTCGCCATACTTTTATACCAACTCGCCATACTTTTATACCAACTCGCCATACTTTTTTTGCTTACATTTTACACACCATTTCCGTGAGAATGTCCTCTTTTACTTTAAGTCTCGTTTTGAAGTTAAAAGTGATTTCATGCTTTCATTTTTTATGCATGTTTAACCTGATGTTTTTTTGTTTTTGTTTTTTTTTTTTTGCTTTTGCTTCTATTTTACACGCCATTTTAAGTTTAGCAACAATGGATCGCAATTCCTTTAATTGAAATACATGAAATGCCGTGTGACGTCCGCACGGGAGGGGGGGGGGGGGGGGATTTGGACGGGCGCGGCGACTCACCGCATGTGAAGCAGGTGATGTTGTGCCACTTCCGACCCAGGGCCAGCTTCTGCTCGGCAAAGTAGACGCGCTTGCCGCAGCGTGGGCAACAGTCCGGGTCCTGCTTGTTTACGTAGGCTTGCTGGAAACACATTACACTCCTGAATACAATGACATCACCGACACTAGCGTCTGGGCTGTTCAAAAAACGAACCCCGTTATGCAGCCTGCCGCACTTACAGGACGAGCCTTAATGCAAAATGCGTATGTAACAATTTTAAACAAAATTTAACTGAAAGACTAAACAGAAGCAAAATCTCGCCTGCACTGGGTATTGCAAATCAAAATTTAGAAACCCATGTTAATGTTCAAAATGTTGCTGATTTGACATCAATCAGGGGGTTGGACCGGGGGGGGGGGGGCGGGTGGAGGGGGAGCGGAGGGGAGGAGTCACCTGGGCCGTGCCTCCATTGTTATTGTGTCCCGCGATCTTCTTAATGCACGCGTTACACACCAACTGCTCATCCGTAGTCACATTGGCGATACCACTTTCCAGATGTCTGGAGCACATCACTGTCGAGAGAATATAACGCAGTCAAACGAGGACACTTAAGTTACACTCAGATCTAGCCCAGATGTAGCAGCAAAAAGCAGAGACTATATTAAAGTTGAATTTTAAAATGTGATCTTGCAGGCGGAAAAATACAGTGAAAAAATATACCATATCTGAATGAAACATTTGATTACCTGGTTTATTTTTTTTTTTTATTCTTTCCATCAACTGCACTTGGATTTGGCAGAACGATAAGTCGTAGCCTTCGAATGCACCAGATCACGGTTAACAGTGACTGCATCTTTCAGCGAACTATATACTATATATCACCGAATGCTCAGTATTTATTTCAACTCTTCCTGAATTATTCTGTTAGGCATTGGGATCAATATCAACAGGAACTACTTACTACACTTAAAGCATTTTTTGTGCCATGATCTACCACCAAAGTTCTTCTCGTCGTTAAAGTAGACGCGCGCCTGACACGTCGGACAAACAGGAGCTCCACCTAGCGGCATTTTGTTTCACAACGGGCACCCTTAAAAGATTCAACAAGGGAATAATGTTTATTACAGTACACATAATTGTTATAGCTCTCTTATCAAGCTGCTTTCCCGGTATGCCATTCCAGTACCAATAAGAATGGCACTAATTTCCAAACATAAAACGTCGTGGAGGTGTGGCATTGAGCTTGAACTCCATAACGGCATTCCGGCACGGCTCCCTACTTCCATCGGATCCTTTAAGTTTTATCAAACACACAATGCATATATACGTATGAATTAAGGAAAACCAATTATGATATCCTCCCACATCGCGTCCAATTGAACGCGATGTGAGAGAAAGCAATATTAGAAATAAACACGATATATAAAGACGTCATTTTCATAATTTCAAAATCCCGCACTACTCTCAAAATTTTGCGCGAATTTTTCGAAAGTCGTGTCACCCAGCCTGCATTGTCCTCGGCATACTGCGGAATTTTTGTCCAAAGGCGCAGGATTCTCGCGAAGCCCTGCTCGGCTCATTAGTGGAAACCCGTCTACTTCCAGTAGGAAAAAAAAACATAAAGAAACAAATAAGAAAAATAAACTAAACGCTTATTTTTTTGCCATGACGCATTAATAAGGTGTCAAAACTTTATTGGAATGTGGGACAATTTATTTATGACATTCTTATAACGGGTTTCTAACACAAAACAGCGCTACGCAAATATCTATTTCAAAATGTTTTTGCTTTCTCCATTGACCAAATTGTCCGAATTTTCTCTGCTTCTATGTTTATCCTCAGAAACTGGAATCCTGTTTTTGCATCAAATCTCCGACGAAACTGTGAACCCACTTATGAGTCAAATCACACTTTGGATGTTTCGAATAAAATGTGCAAAAATCTTGAATTTCGAATACGAGAGAACCAGGTAAAAATGAAAAAAAAATGATAGAAAAACTATAGAAGTATTGCAAAAACCGCTCAAACTCAGGACATAAAAAGGATCTTAAAACCATTTCTTCAAATTTTTCATGAATTTATAAAATAACATACGAGTTGTTAAAAACGACTACTCTTTGGTGCAAGAGAAATTTAACATTTAAGCGAAATCTATCAATTCTACCCGGTTAGTTTGTATTCGAAACGTAGAATTTTTCCGCATTATATTCGGAAATCCAAAAGTCTGACATAGCGTAGTCCAATGGACGATAATGAAAGATTCGGGACACTGTAATTGAAAACATAGAGGCTATGAAGGATTTTGCATCGCTATGGCAACTTAACTATAAAAAGTATTCATTACCAAAAAATGAATAATAATTAGAGGGAACTGATGAATTTATTTCAAAACCAAGACTTCCTCTTTCAGTCATACGAAAGACATGTAAGAGAGCATGTCATTGGATGATTTTTTGTACGAAAGGGCTGTTGTTAATAAGACAGCTGACCTCCGATTAAATTGGTTCCCATAAGCCACTCTAGAGTAGCTTTGTTGGTATCGGGTATGTTTCCGACACGTACGAACCAAATCAGGTGGGGGATTTGAGTTGCTGATAATGGAATAAAACACAAAGAACTGGATAAAAAATTTAAAGAGATTAAACGAATGTATTATTTTTGTTACATATTGTATATTTAAAGCACTGACATTTTGGAAATACTATAATACTGCACAAATACTGTATTATCGCCGATGTCTCTGAGAGGTCATCTGTTTATAACAACGGTATTATGGCCTGCAACAGTCGACCTCTATCTCATCAGAGGTCAGCTGTTCTATAACAACGCGGTGCCGTGCTGAGACACATCCCTTTACTATGGGAGTCTATGGGGTTTTGCAAGGAAAAGGGGGCAGGGATGTTTGTGAGCAAGGCCCTTTTCTAGCATTTTTTTCGGAAAGGGATTATGTTTGAACAACAGATAAGGGGGTTTCAAGTATTTATTTAATTTTAACGTGTAGTGTTTAAGAGGTCAATGAATGATACAAGATGCATGAAATAACCTGATTATTTTACTTAAATGGGGCAACAGAAAATTCTCGGTAACAAAAGAACAATTGCAATTGTCCTTAATCCCAGATCTCAGTAATAAAATCATGAAACTGTGTGCAGGCCAACACCGGGTTGCATCCAATGCAATTATCCTTCATCCATTTGAAAGCTGAGATATTTGAATATTAAACAGCAAATTTCACGAAGATTTCTATTACCTAAATCCCTCATATTACAGCTTTAAGCAGGTTTAATCCAATCTCCCTATTCACCTAAGCAATGTATTCATTCTTAAGCGGCTGGATTGCACCTTTCCAGTGTATGAGAAAAGAAAAACCATGTTGCATTATATTACATAGTTATTGTTAAATAAAACACAGCGAGAAATTACTGTTATTTCCCTTTTAAAGTTTCCTTTATTCGTTAGGTTTTTTTCAGGGAAGGGTCCTAGGAGACAAAAAGACAACCCAGCCCCAAGCGAACCCGGCCCCGGCTTACCCGGTCTTAAACGAAATCGGCCTCAAATTTGAGGAGAACCCGGCCCCAACACGTAGGAGAACCCGGTGTTGGGTGCAAGAAAACCCCCTTTACAAAAAAAGCCCCACCGAGCTTATTTGCACGTATATAGTGTGTTCAAACAAGCCCCCTGTTCATTCAATTTCCTCCTACTTTACACACTATTAACCTGTGTTTGGTTAAAGACAAAGAACAAAAAGAGAACATTTATATAAAAAAGTGCTTTTATTTTGCTATTTATAATTCTTTAGCCAAGTTGCTTGTAAAACTTCATTGGTCTATGCTTACATCTCTTCTGTTTTTTCTTTCAATTTTCAATCGCTATTTATCAATTCAAGCATCACTATTTATTTATTTATAGGTATATTGAAAATAATTAAATTAATTAGTTTCTTACTTTGTTATATAGGAAGGGATGTGGAGGCAACACTTCTCTGGTTTTGCAATCCCATTTTTCTTTCCTTTCTACCCATTCTACCACGGCATTTTGGCAACCTAGAACCTGCAGACCTTTACTTAGGTTTTGCGTACGAGCAGTGAGATATAATAATGGGGGATAAGATTCATCTCCTGTATTTTTTTTCAACTTATATGGGTCTAAATTTAGCAGAAATGTGCGTGTAAATTTCTGTTCTTATGTTCTGCATTCTAATATTCTCACAAATATTTGTTTACATATATCTGTGCAAACACGCCGCAACCTGGTAAAAATTCGAAACATTTTTTTAAGTTTGGTCAATTTAGGTAATAAATCGTTCCAGGAATTTAATAACCATCTTCCTAAATATTCAGAGTTTCAAGCCTAAATTACTTAAATATTCCCTTTTCTGTATACATCCTGGGTTGGGTCACAAGACTAGTTAAATTTAAAGTTAAAGTTAAGAACACTTTTAAGAGCATTTTTCAATTTTGTAATTGAAAGCTACTTTTTTCACTTAGTTAAATTGCTTTATGAACGTAATTGGTTTAAAAAATGTGTGAAAAGATGACATCTGAGCCGTATTGGGATAGGAATAGAATTGTTTAGTGAATTCGCTGTATTACATTTCATTGCTAACTCCTGGCGTAATTTTATTCTGGGAGCTCCAACAAGCGGCCCGCAACTGAGGTTGGCGTATCTGATATAGAAACATACCAAGTAAAAATAATGAACAACTGACTTGGAGCTACGTACATTTCAGTTATATAACTTGAATTCATTTCCATGTACGGAAACGCAATTGCGACATTAAGCAGTATGCATAGATTATCGATCTCACAAACTGATACATTTGTCAGTAAGTTCAAAGTGAAACGATAACAGTCCTGTTGTCCTGGTATGGGCGATAATGCAGTATTTGTCTAACCCCACGATAAACTGGTTGTTGTTAAGGATCCAGTGAAAATATGTCACAAAAATATGTAGGCTAAATTTATACCTTTTCTGTGAATGACATATGCCATTATATCAGCGACAAGTTCGTGGCAGCCCATTTAAAAAATTACCTGATACCAAAGGTGCTCTAGAGCGGCTTGTGGGAACCAACTTAAGTTGACTGTTGAACAACAACAGCAAAAGGATCGTTGTTGGAAACCGAAGAGTGGTGTTAAATGCATCAAAATTGATAGTCCATATTTTAAGGCCTAAGATCACAATTAATTTACTCATATGTTTCTTTAAAGTTTCGGCTGAACTGCATTTTTCACTATCGTACCAGACCCCAAAAGTACCATGTGTTCAATCCAATCCAATCCAAAATGGGACAAAGGTGGGTACTCTGGACCTTTTCATTCCTTGACCAAAACAAATAAACGATATATTGACTTTTAACCTCAGTTTTCCTGCGCAAACAAAGATACACAATTTATATTTCTGCTACTCCAACTACAGTTACTTGCTTTTACAATAACTCTGTTTATTGTTCCACCAATATTGCTCTTTATTGTTCTTTATTGCTTCAGTTATTTTACGGCAATTTATCAAGAAACTATTTTTCTCAGTGTAGCCTTGTTGTTGGTCAACCAGGAAGTTAAAAATTGCGGCCTTACATAACACCAAAGACCATTAACTACTAAGATGTAACACTCGATATATAGCCTTTAGTATCCAGCTGGTATTTGCAATGTCCTTGTTGTTTGAGTCGCAGCTACTGTAAAAAATCCCTATCACCCTGCAGCTAACTGATGCAGATTACTGGACAATCAAAGGAAGATGGCACGATTTAAACGCAGTTTCAGGTATTTATTGAAACAATACTTAACACAAAAGCAGTTCAGAAGAATATGAATTCTTTTGATGCAGATATTATTAATGGACAGATATGTTATATTT
This sequence comes from Protula sp. h YS-2021, assembly GCA_949752745.1. NCBI lineage: Eukaryota > Metazoa > Annelida > Polychaeta > Sabellida > Serpulidae > Protula > Protula sp. h YS-2021. The sequence goes on from OX457032.1 coordinate 18,092,571, forward strand.
TTATTTTTATGCACTGTTTAGGAAGTATTAATTTTAAACAATGAATTAAAGTAGAAATATCTAAATAATCTTAAATACATTAAAAACTGTGTATTAAGGACACCTAGCTGACTTATCCTTTTTGTCCCACATATTACGAAAAACAGAAATAACAAACCATAACAAAATCTTTATTTCTTTGTTTGCTTCTCACGCCTAAGGAAAGATACATAATTAATCCAAAAATCCTGAATTATACAAATTATCATATCAACAGCGAATTTCTACCGCTTCACAGAAGCTATACAAGCTAAATTCTGAACTCGTCTTTTATGCACTTTTTTAAAGCCCAGACATGCCATTTAAGCTGGAATGTACCATAAATTCAAAGAGCACGAGTAACGTTTTCTACGGAGACTTACACAAAAGTGCAATTGAGCCTGCCCCTTTTTCTCCCTCCTGTATAAACACATCCCACAAACCCTTTTAGCTTGATGCTATGTACCCTGGGTGGGGTAAACACGGAGTGTTGGAAAACAATACCCTGCAGCGTGAAAAGCGATTTATGTTCCTTCTTTACTTTATGAAACACAAGACTGCTGTCTTAAATATCCAGGCCAGCTTCAGTCCAAAAACTTGACTTGCGGACAAAAATGCAGTCCCTAGACCCTAGTAGCCAGGCGTCCTTATTACACAGACTTTCTTAGTATGAAAGTCAATGGGATTTCAAAACAGTCTGGAGTGAACTGTCCCTAATTCTCAAGTGTCTCTAACATATCGGGTGTCTTTCGAGAGATTTTGCTGTACTTTTATATATTAAAACGCATCTCTGTTGATATCAAGGTATCTCGCGTTCCAGAGATATATCTTAATCGACTACCAGTATCTTTTTTTAAATGATTTAAAAAGGCTGACTTAGAGATATCTCAGAGTCAAAAACAAATGTCTTTTAATTCAAAAGTGTTAAGAGTAGGTATGAGAATTTTTAATCAATATTATCTACAACTGCATGGCAATTTGCTATATGTTCATTATTCAATAAATGTCAGAACACCCTTCACTGTACTGGTAATGATATCGCTGATTAGTATATTGCGATTTATATTTGTTGCCTAATTCTCTCATTTAATATAAAAAGAGAATTATCCGGATCGGCTTAAATATTGGAACATAAACTAAAGCCTAATTAACGCTATCCCGAAATCTACTACTTTCTTTTCTAGCAGGGTAAACTTCATTCAACCTCGCTCAGTCCCATTTTTCGTGAAAATGGGCAATGCACAAACTTATAATCTCTTTGAAAACAGGTATTTTGTCAACTTTTACGTGTCATCTATGCAGAAGTCCAGTTTTTTTTTGAAAAAAATACCAGTACGACCATTGTTATTGTAACAACATGTCTTGTCCCTTTGCTGTTGATTCAACAGATTTAGTGTTTTTTTCTTTAATTTTGAAATATACATCTTCATTCACTACATGTGGTCTTCTATGTTGCTTTCGTGAATAAGTTAGGAAATGTTAAATTATCAGTCCTACGTCGGTCTTCTTTGTAACATAGAAACATAGAAAAAATAAATCATTGATTTTAGTTTCAAATCATCTACTTGTATTGCTATGGGCATCGGTTCCATTTTGTCGTCAGCTAACTGAAGTATACTTAAGTGTTGTGTACCCCGAAGACTAGGCCTGGGTTTAGAGATGCCGCCAGCAATCTTAAAAGAACTAGAAAATACAGTTCCTCTATAAAAGAAGCATTACCGCATGTTTATATTATCGCATCTTTAAAAACGTCATTATCTTCTTTCATTCAATGTATAGTGCTTATCCAAAATCATTATATTTTTTATATAAAATTGGAAGTTTATTAAAAAATCGTCAGGGCCTTACAGGTTTGCTTGCCACGCTAACAAAACGTCACTGGGGAAAGCCAGCGCGACGCTAACATAAGCTCGAAACCTTATCTGCATTATTACGTTGCTTTTCGCAGGATATGGCATAATACTGTAAAATATCTTAGAGATAAAATTGATTTTCTGTCCTATATTGATTGCAAATTAAAGAAATTTAGTTGAATATCTGTGTAAAATAAGAAACAATAAAGATTCAGCTAAGTGTGCTGGTCGCACCTAGGATAAAGAAAATTTCAAAATGGCATACGAAACACTGACATAACACCTAAAAGAAATGTATGTTTAACAGGCAGTTTAAAAAAGCTTGATTGCTAAAAAATATTAGATATATAAACTCTGATCTAATTTGCTGTTTAGCACTATCAATTTTACAAAAAAATATCCTTGGAAATAACTTTGAACAACGTGCAGATGCTATTGTCATTAAGATATTACAAGCTCTTTTTCAGATGAAATATATTATTATACAAATATGATACATGCATTGTATGTTAAATCGATACTCGAATTACGTCTCGTGGAATTTTTCTTCCCTACCAATCCGCTATATCAGCGTTTTTCAAGAGGTAATAAACAATATCTGTTTCACTGTAAACGTTAAACCTACATTGAATTGTATATTGAGCATCCCAAACAAACATAAATAATTAATTAAATAGTGCTTATTTTCTAAACAACGAGGGTGTATTTTTAGCATTTACCACCCACTGTCCTCAAATGAAAATCTCGATCAGCCCCTTTAAAAGTGAAAAGCATAAATTAGAGGCAACACCTTTAGGAGCAAGATGAACATTCTCAAGTAGAAAGTTGGGCGCGACAAGGTATAGGGCCGATATGAAAACAGAGCCCTCTTTCTGTCATTTCTCTTAACGTACGGCTCTACTAACCATATAATGTAAACTACAATGCTATTCCTACAGTTGTCATCTTTGATGCACTCATAAGAATCAATTCTATAAAAAGTTTGTAACGTAACTGATGCTGTCTACTGCTCAGACTACTGTTAGAACTGGTAATTATGGTTTCTCAATATTAGTTTGATTGTATTTGTTATAAAGAATATGTACAACGTAACGATATAGTTATATTGATATATGAACAACGTGGCGAAAGAATAGTACACATTATGCACTATTGTGTACATATTGATAGTTTCTTTCTGAAAATTGTTAACTCTTCTAAGAATCCCAAGGGACAGTTTTCTCAGTTAAAGATTGAATGATGGCAGTAAGATATAATTGACACTTTATAGGTTGTACTTTTTGGAATAATATTAAGATAGAAACAATCTGTTGATGCACGTCAGAGCAATGTTTGAAATTAATATATTTAGCAATCCAGCTGTGTATTACATTTGCAGTTATAAATTCACCTAGCAATAAGAAGAACAACAAAAGCAACAATAACAGGAACAGTCACAACAACAACAGCAACGACAAAAATAGCAACAACAGCAACACAAGCATCAACATCAAGGGCAACATCAACAGTAGCAATAGAAACAAGAGCAACCAGATTAGCAACAACAGGATTTCTGATACTAAGATTTGTAATACTAAAGATAAAAGTGCATTTTCTAAATTTTACAATCCAACCAGCAATAACAGTAATGAGCAACCTGTCAATAGATAGGCGGGATCACAGCTAAGGAAATTTAGACTCGGAGAGCCAGCTAAAGTGCAATGAGGCCGTGTTATGCGAGTATTCATTGCCACGACTTCAGTTACATGTAACGTGAACTCAACAGAAGCTTTTCATATGGAGTTCTGAGCAAATGTAACTAAATGAATAAATGATCCTAATAAATATTAAACAACGAGACTGGAATTGCAATTTAATTTCAAAGAAAGGTAAGAAATTATTGTCAAAACTTGTTCAAATATCAGCTTGGTCTTTGAGTATTAGTACAAATTACAAACATATTATTTCAAGAACGTTTGTAACCTGCATAATTTGAGATTTTTTGCCAGAAATAAAGAAAGATATAAAGTAATGTCCAGTCAGATATTAATATAAAGTGAACGTAAAATATGTGGCAAAAATACCTAAAAGACATTTTTTAAATTCTTGACTAGCTGTTTAAAATCAGTTTTGTTGCTCTCCGGTTAATCCAGTGTAGGTGTAATGGTTCAAGTCTTTCGAACGAGCAAACTTATTTAGAGTAAAATCTCCAAGTTTAACAGTATACTGACTTTGCTCAGAAAGATTGTGTAATTGTGAAAGATTACGTCCCCACATCATATCAGAAGATGCTTTTTGATCAAAAGTTCTGAGCTCTAACGACGGCTTTAGCTTCTTTCCATGATTCTTTCAAGATGGTTTTCATATGCTTACAATTTTGCGACACAAAAACCTTAAAAGGGGCCTATTGAACAAGCTAGCATACAACCTACACATTGTCAACCGATATGGAATGCAACATTGAATTCTCAAAAGCTTATGGTGTGTCTTAGGGGAATGAACATAATTTATGACAAACTTTAAATAAAAAAATTGTGATTTAATATTGGCAAATAGTGTTGTAAAACAACGCCCACTGAACACCAGAACAACAAAATATCTGGCTCTGGTGGTAAGTCCAATATGTCCACTAACTTTCAGCAATGTAACTCATTCTTCTGCATGTTTGAAAACATCTATCATATTTTAGAAGAGTAACTTACATAATTACTATCTAGCTATTGTAACTGAAAACTGAAATTCAACAGCCAAATATTAAAAAAATTAAGCAATATTAAATGCTCGAGTGTTGACCGATAATATCATACTGGCACAACAATGAAAGTCAATTCACAATCATGAATAGTGATTCTAGTCTCACGGTGTCTGGAATTTAACTTTTTCGGTAATGCGTGAAGTAATATCGTTTTAATTATTAGTTGTGATGTTGTTCTGGAACTTAAACCATTAAAATATACTTTATTAAAGAACATGAGCCCATATTTACAGAACATTACCACCTTATTACTGTAGGCATGGCTGACACGGCATTTATTAATAGTGCTACTTGCGCCTCTTAACTCTTAACTGAGAAATGGTCTAATAGCGATTCTGGCTAAAAAGTGAAGACAGAACGAAAGTGGTTGAATAATCATTAGGCTAAGCGGAAGTCATTACACGCGGGTTGGTTAACAAAGCAATTATGCCTTGCTATGGGGTGCCAATTTGCTAAGCATATCCTCTCAGCACGTTCAAAGCAATTATCAGTATTCCCTCTTCCTTTGAATGAGCATTTTCTGAGGGGTGAATCAGTAGATCTGCAGACTCTTTAACAAGTCATCTTTACAAACCAAGCCCGTGTTAAAATGTCTCACATCTTTATATTGCTTACAGTTAACAGGTATTTACTCACAACTTTTTCTGTAGAAAATAGAGAAGTTGATCATTTATTGATAATCACAACTGAGTTGAAGAACGAATGATTAAAATTTTTTAATGTCTGGTAGGTTATAGTTTCGTTAAATTTCGTCAAGTATCTGTTCAGATAGCAGTGTCACCCTGGAAATGTCTCCATTGGTTTTTAACGAAAGTCTCAAATAATTGTTATGCTAAATAACCAATAATGGTTTAATACACTGACATTTTTTATATTTTACATTTGTTTATTTTGATGGTTGCATAAATTCAATAAAATTTTTCTCTTGGAATTTATTGAAGCTATCATGGAGTATAACAATATAATTAAATCAATCTTGGTGATGAAATTATTTTGGCTTCATTAAAATCAACTCCAATAAAAAAATTTATTTTTTTTAATTGATATAAGTTAGATGCTGAAATGCAGACATAATATTAATGCAGCACACACTTGTGGTAAAAATCAATTAATAATCGCAAGTTTAAAAATAAATAGTTATTGGCAAATTATTTATTTTGTTGTCGAATAGCAATGAGTTTGTCAGAAAGAAGTCAGTTCGTGAAAGCTTTCGCAAAGATTCAACAAGGAAAACAATAATATTCAATTTATTTATTAACAAGCCTTTGAGCTATTTTGCAGCATTATTTGATGAATTATATATATCTGGTTAATTATAGATATTTTCCGCTTTTTTCTGTTAGCCACTTTAATCAAAGTGCAGTACGCTGCAGAGTGATGGTGTAATTGTTTATGAGTTTGTAACTTTATGTTTCACCATTGACTCTGTGAATTTTTTGTGGAGTTTAATACCTTACACAGTAGATTTCATGTAATTAAAATATAGAAGAATTTCGTTAGGAAAGGTCAGTTTATAAAGGTTTAAGCAAAGACTGCAAATCCTGACCAGAGTAAGTTTATGTTGCGAGAAAAGCTTAGTTCAACGTTATGCATCTAGACCGAAGACACATTAGGAGCTGTAGAAATCTGGAGCAAAATTACTTTTAAGGCTTTTTAATGACTAAAGTGTCAGACTCTTTATTGTTTTATGCGATGTGGAGGAGTCTCTCACGTACCTTATTAAAAGGAACAGCTGCCTTCCAATTAATCTTCATCAAGCAACTTGTTCCATCACGCTTTGGGCAATGTATAACGTCTAAGTGTACAGTTTAAAGTAGGAAATGGGTGAGAGTTGTCAAGAACTGGACAAGGATTTCTTACATTTTACATTAACAGTGTAGGACTTACCACTGTTATTATAAGATCTAAAATTATATATCTAAAATTAACCACATATATTAGAAATTCTGACAAAGCTCTTGTTTGGAGTGCAACCGGTTTATTTCACTATGTTGCTTTATTCTAAATTGTCACGTTATGCACGTTATTTATTCATGCATATATGTTCTTATCTTGGTTTGCACTTAAATTTAGTTCACAAAAAACAACGTTGACTTGACTATAAGTATATTTGTAGCTCTGTAGTGTTTATCTTAATAATTTTTACCACATGTTGCATTTATGATGTGTCAAAAATTGAAAAAGATCATTACAGTGGCTGCTATAACCTCTTATTTAAAAAATATATGTCAGAAATTTTCTGTTCCTCGGGTGTTGCAAAAGTATTGTAGTTGATTAGATTGCCTGTCTCACAAAATCTTCTCAATAGAAGTGTGGCAGAATTTCGTCATAACTATCTATTTAGACTCTCAGTAGTGAAATTACAGCAAAGATGTCATTAAAATAATTGCTAATTAAAACGATGTTTTCTGAAGCAAATGAAATAAAGTATCTACTATTGGTGAAATTCCATGTCTTGTGAGAATTAGAGATATTATGTGTCATATGAAAACACAGTGAGAAAAGAACGTTATTTTCTCGACGTGAATTGTCAGAAGATACGAAATGAGGTCATGTGGCACTATTCGGCTACATAAGGCGTAAATCCTATAGAGGTTAGCAAATAGAGACGCATAAAAAGCTTGAAAACTACAAAGAAAGGTAGGCGGCGAAGTGAAACGGGGTTTGAATATGACACAGCAAAATCTATAATAAACGTCAGGAGACGAAACGTCAGATTAAATGCTGGCCTGATGAGTAACATTGGGATTATAAGATATTTCTTGTGTTGATCTCCCTTAACATGAAACTCAAAGAAAGCATGATTTTCTTCAGTTTTGTACTTTTTGAAATATGGAGGTTGTTTTTCGTCACATTCGCATTGTGTCTGAAAAACGCAGTACGTATAAAAACCATGTTATGACATGCAAATAAAATTTGATTTGGCATACACGGCTATTGTCCCGTTAAAAAGAGAAAGTTTCAATCTGATTTGACGTTGCACATTTTACAAATTTTAAGGTTTGAAAAGTATTGTGTATTAAACACATGCACACTTCCACAAAGAGGTAAGAGAATTTTGAATGTTTAGACCATTTTCATTTCAAAATTCCAAACGTATTCCACTTGGGTATATAAAATAATAATGTACTTATGTATTTCTAAACAGGCGTTTGGTTTTCAGAATTGGTGGATTGTATAAAATGCATGGAAACTTTTAGTCAGGTTGTATGTGAATTGTTTGGAAATGTTTAGAACTAATGTTAGTTTTGCAAAATAGTGTTATAGAAATACAAACTAAATTTGTACAGCACCTTATGCAAATGGCTCAAAAGATACCCTTGCAAATGACACAAGTAATTTGATTGATGAAATTTGATATTATTTGCCTCGAAAGACTGTTTACTAATTGCAGAATGGAGTCTGCAGTCTTGTAAATTAGGAAGACAAGCTCTCTTCGCTATAGCAGTTATTTTCTGGGTGCTGTGCACGCAGCAGATTTGGTACATCCGTTAAGATAGATCGGGAGGTGCTTTCGTATTCATTCCAGTTTATACCAATGCTCTACTTCCATTAAAGAGGGGCACCAGGGTTGGCAAACGTTCTAAAACATTTGCTGGTACACTTTTACTATATCTTGTTTTACCAGCGTCAATTATTTATGAGATATGAGAACGTATATATGAGAGCGCATAACTTGTTAAAGGTTCTAGTTATGTCAGTTTTGTCTTTACGAGTTAATAGCAACAGGTCACGGTGAGCCCTGCTAGAAAAAACAAACCCCAAATAGTGCAAGAAGTTTCATATCGTTATATATTGACAAAAATAACATTCATTTGTACCTAAATAAGTGGAATGTGAAACGCTTTATTAATTGGCAATATACGTCTAGCAAAAGAAAATGTGAAACAACCTTGTTTGATGGCGATGCAATAACAAGACCCTCATGGTAACGTGCTACTAACAGTTAATTAAAAATGTGTAATATGATGTCTAATTCGCTCTACGTTTTTTCACGTACTACTCAAGTTCTTCATATTTACGTAGTTAATGTAACCTCATATGTTTGAGTATCTTAGTTTACAAATAATTTCTTTGAGCCAAACCTATTTACAGCTTCACAATTTTTATTTGAAAAAGAAATCTTCTTTGTAAAACACACACAACCTAAAAAAGTACCACAATTCCTTCATTTTTGTGTTCTTCATTCTTAGCGAAACACAATCTCTCATTCAGTGCAGTATTGCATCAGTTTACCTCGAAACTGGCCATAAAGAACAGAACAAGCATATACTGCGCATATGAACGAAAAAGTAATTCTTTAAGTTAAACGGAGTTGTTTTAGACGCCTTTTTCAGCTCTGTAATGCGAAATAACTGCAGAAAAGGCTGGTTTCGGTTTGTACACGAAGCATCGGAGAACAGAAGACGGAAATAAATTCAAAAAGCAATAATATACCTATAAGCATTCCCTTCAAAGAGAAAAAGAAAAGTACTTTTCCCACATTGTTTCTGAGGCCGCAGGTGATCATAAACATCTTTTCAAAGTAGTAAACCGGATCATGCAGAGGTCAAAGCCTAACCCCATGCCTGAAACAACAAATCCGAGTGACATACCAGATTTATTTCTTAAGTTCTTCAAATCAAAAGTAGACAGTATCCGAGAAAAGTTTCCAGATGATATTGAAAACGCATTCGATTTTGACAATTCCGCGAATATATCAGATAAAGAACATTTTCTTTTGAATTTCGATGCAGTTAGTGAGGAAACTTTGGCTAAAATTATAGCAAATTCAAAATCAGCATCCTGTGAACTCGACCCTATCCCTACGTTTTTAGTGAAACAATGCGCCACGAAACTTGTTCCTGTCATTACCAGAATTGCAAACCTTTCTCTCAGGAATCATACTATGCCTGAGACTTACAAAAAGGCTAAAATACGTCTTTTGCTGAAAAAGCCCAGTCTAGACAGGATTTTGAAAAACTATCGTCCAGTCTCAAATCTACCGTACATTTCTAAATTGATAGGACAGTTCGTCAACATGCAGCTTACAAAACACTTGGAGCATAATGGACTACAAGAAGTTCTTCAGTCGGCGTATCGAGCCTATCATAGTCCGGAAACGGCTTTGGTGAAAGTTTTTGATAATATCCTGGGACAGTTAGACAATAGACAAGTCGTATTTCTCACTTTGCTGGATTTGTCGGCAGCCTTCGATACGGTGGACCACAGCATTCTGCTGCGAAGGCTGAAGCAAACTCTATGCATAGATTATCACGCCCTTAAATGGTTTTGTTCCTATCTCTCCGGTCGTTCGGTCTGCGTGCGTGTGCGTTGATGGCCGTTATTCAAAGGAGTCTCCAGTTGATTGTGATATACCACAGGGATCTATTCTTGGATGCACAATTCCTCTTGGAACTCTCCTTCGGATTCTAGAGCTGCATTTCCATTTCTTTGCCGATGATCACACCTCTGGAAATCAGTAAACCCGAAATGTATCAACAACCAGTTATTCTGTGCCAGACACCTTCAACATTCCATCAACACTGTGGCGACATGGATGTTTAGTAATAAGCTGCAGCTCAACAAAGAGAAAACCGAATTCATTGTCATCGCAAGCGCAAAAAACAAGGCTTAATTAGTGTTGACCATCTTGCCTTAGATGGTGACATTGTTTACGCAGTCTCAAGTGTTCGAAACCTGGGTGTTGTGATAGGCAATTCTATGTCCATGATAGACCATGTCAGTTACGTATGCAGGACTGGATTCTACTATCTGAATTGGATTTGGAAAGTCCGAAGCTGTCTCACAACCGAGGCAGCGAAAGCTATCACCCATGCTCTGGTCATAAGTAAAACTGATTACTGCAATTCCCTTTTAGTTAATCTCCCTGAATACACTATCCAACGGCTCCAACGATTGATGAATGCAGCAGCTAGACTGGTCACACGTACCCCTCGCCACCATCATATCACACCCGTACTGAAACAACTACATTGGCTCCCTGTGCGTCAACGGGTCGAGTTTAAAGTTATAACACTCGCCTACAAAGCGCTCCACAATGAAGCACCGCAATAACTTCGTGAGCTACTGGTTGAGTACAAGCCAGCACTACCACACGCTCAAAATACCTTGCACAATACAGAGATATGGAGAACGATGTTTCAGTCATGCCGCTCCCACACTCTGGAATGCGCTCCCCAATGAAATCAAAACCATACAAACAACTGTTGAATTCAAGAAAAGATTAAAGACCTATATGTTCAAAAATTACTATGGATAAATCAAAATATTTAAATACGTGACTTTTTACAAGACAGTGACTGTTATACACGTGATTCTTTATCTTAGAAAATAGCAGTATTAATTTTAAATCAGTGTTAAAATCATGTGTGCTTAGTGGCTTCGCCGAAATAAATAAGCGCTATACAAATGTTTATAGATAGATACAAATAAGGGGCAAATAATGCTTCAAAATCAACTAGGGATCGCTAATAATACAACATCTGCAATCATCATCCTGTACTTAAAATTTGGTGTAAAAATATCGTACAATCCGTACATTTTAGTTTCTTTAGTTGTTTTAAATATTTTATTTGTATATAAAGCAAAAGAAATGAAAAGGACTGAAGTTAAATTTCCGACGTATATATAAAGATGATCCTATTAGCGCCATGTACGCTTAGTGGCTTTGCCTAAATAAGCGCTATACAAATTTTATAGATAGATAGAAATAAGGGACAAATAATGCTTCAAAATCAACTAGGGATCGCTAACAATACAACATCTGCAATCATCATCCTGTGCTCAAACGTTGGTGTAAAAATATCGTGCAATCCGTACATTTTAGTTTCTTTAGGTGTTTTAAATATTTTATTTGTATATAAAGCAAAAGAAATTAAAAGGACTGAAGTTAAATTTCCTACGTATATATATAAAGATGATGCTATTAGCGCTATGTGTGCCTCGGGCATAAGCATCTAGGATATTAGTTGCACTTTTCTGCTAATTGTAAGAAAATCTATGGTGCTTCAATTAGACGTAAACAGCAACGCTTTGAACAGCACTACTTATTTAATATAGGAGAACACTAAACAAGATCATAGATAAACAGTAAAAGGGCATGAGCATTAAAAGCGGGGGTTGTTCAACATGCTTTGCACAACAAACATCTACCTGGAATCATGATTTTTACATGTTCAGGAAACAGGATCCGGGATACGACCACTCCTAAAATAAAACTACCTCGAAAATAGGAACCCCATTAAAGGACCAGCCCAGAAATTGAACCTCTTTAGTTTACTCCCACTGAAGGTTTTGCTGTCCAGATTTTTGCTCTATTGAAAGATAGAAACTTCTTTTTTAAGATATTTGCAATCAAGCTAAATTCCTTACCCTCACATGACGTTAGGTTCAGATGATATTGTTATTAGTATGGGTGAATAGATATTTGACAAATCCATTCTTTGCTTTTTGTTTGTACCTTTCGTACGCGGAATCATAGTTGAAGTGCTATATTGAAATTTTGGCGATTTCGTTGAGTAAAACAGTAAATTAGTTTATACGTGTGCAAATCATAATTAAACGCTCATACAACAGTTTTAAGATCTCTTTATTTATTTTTTGACACTTGACAAATTGCAACACTGGTGGTTTATGAGAATTTGCATTTGTACATTATTACCCTAAGAAGTACCAATTGTTTTACCCATCTATCACCAGCTCCAATCCCTCCATGCGATTGAATTACAGGCAAATTTCAAGGTGGCAGCCAAATTTACAGTGATTGCTCTTTTTATTGTTGATCATCAATATAAGTAGGTATTAATAGCGTGTATATTGCCGACTAGTCCCGATTTATGTGTTCAGTTTTGTATAATGTCTTTTATTTTTCTCACAGCTGTTCACAAAAATTTAAGAGTTCTATAAAGCTTTTGATAAATAGAAACTATCATCGCAATTTCTTCAGAGCAGTATAAAATAAATATCTTTTAAATTTTTTTCTGAAGAGATTTTCCACATGCAAATCGTTTAAAATCTATCAAATGATTTATCACTGTGTAACAATGAGATAAAATAAGGAAGTGCGAAATCATGTTTCGATCAATAAAAAAGGCAGCAGTTCTTCCTTCCGGAGCACTCCTCCAGTATTCCTGTGAAATGATATAACAGGGTCATCAACGACTGAAAATAATAAAAATTGTGATTTCCAATAAACAGCTAATCATTTTCGTCTAATTCTCTCTTGAAACATATTTTGTTATTACATGTTATGTACTATCAAGTGTATTTGTCCACCAAAAAGATATGCAGAAAAAACGCATGGAAATAAAGGGAGAATTTTTGTGTTTATTCCTTTAACTGCCATAACCTGTTTCAAAACAATTGACGAATATGGCGTGATATTCAATTCATACCATATACTGGAAGAAAGCATCCTGTAAAATTTCAAAATGCGCGTTTCCAATGCAAATTAATTGTGCTTATAAATAGATGTAATTAAAAACACAATTTAAAAGATACAAATCGAAATACAACATCACAAAGAGGATGTTATTCATGTATCTGAAATATTTTAGTACAAATAAAGAAATGAAATGAGAGAGAGAGAGAGAAAAAAAAGAGATAGATAGATAGATAGATAGATAGAAAGACAGAGAGAGAGAGAGAGAGAGAGAGAGAGAGAGAGAGAGAGAGAGAGAGAGAGAGAGAGAGAGAGAGAGAGAGAGAGAAGAGAGAGAGAAAGATGAAGAGGTATTAATAAACTTATTGATTTAGGGAATTGAATACGAGACCACTGCCTATCCGAATATTCTGGCAACCGGACAGCCAACTATCATGTAAATGAAAAACCATGATAAGTGTCCACCAAACAATTTTTTGAGAAATATATAGATTTGTTTTATTTTTGAACTGCATATATTTGATACTGCAATTCTGAGGAGTTGATTTCAAAACGTGAGACGTTGAACACAAAGAACGGTGCACTAACGGTACAAAACCTTTTTGAAGTAAACGTGTCCCTGGGGATTGGGAATTTAGATTATATGCAAAGTGTTTTGTGTTTTTAATAGCAGTTACTGTGTTACACCTACACATCTTTTCCACCCAACGCAGGCCGATAAAGATGGATTATAATTTTGCTGCATTTTTTTTTCGTTTTGCAGACTTTATGACGACAATTTGAAAGGAGAAGAGGCAAGAAGATATAACTTTCAAACCATGAATTAAGTAATGTTGATTTGACATAACCGGTGGTGAGTTTCAAGTGGGCAGTAAAGAATTTTTAAGAAAACCATAAGCTCTTTTAAGCCTTTACAAGATTCAAATGGTGGGTCGGGAGGATAAGATTTTACAGATTTTATGTAAAATTGAGGGACTATTAGGAATATAATTGCATTTAATCAGGTTAGACTCTTTCGAACAAAATTAAAGAGCCAATTGCAAACGACAGATTATTGACAATTTGCTTGTTGCCGTTCATAAATTAGTATCAGAAGCCGGAAAAGTAGTTATCATACTTAATGATCGCGATTTTGGCCAGAAGGCAGAGCCGTTTTTGTTTATGACTATAATAATGAGTTATTTGTAATTTCAGTCAAACTGTCAATTATGCAAGCTCCCAGAATTGCGAGAAACCTACAATTTATAAACGGGAAGAATTGATTACATATTTGATATCGATTGAAAATTTTGATGTGTATATTTCCGTCCTATATTGTATTTAATATGTTTTAAGTTTCGTTTAGTTTTCTTCTCCTGTGGCTTATATAGTAAAATTTTAAAATACAGAATGGTGTCCTATAAAGAAGAATATGTACTAATTTGCAACTGGCATAAAAAATGGGCAAAACTTTATTCCAGTAAAATTTATGAGTCCATAATTAGAAAAGTACTAGAATAGATCAACACAAATTATTAACTTTGATTTAGACTTTCAGTTACTTAAGTCATTAAGATAGTTCTATGTGAAATGATAAGTCAGCATATATGTCGACTTATTGCGCAGCATTGAAAAAAGCGGCAGTATGTCACAAAAATATTGAGTCTATGTATTGCATACTAACAAATGATAAAATGATATAAATACATTTGTAATTAACACTGTTAGTTAAAATAATTTGTTGCTCCATTTATCCATTATCAAAATCAACACCGGAAATAGGGGGAAATCAACGTTAATTGGAGTATTTGTTGCTATCCGTAACTGTTACAGAAACTGGCTTTTGTTGTAACGACAACGTAATTTAAAAACATCTTGAGAAATCTGCATCTAAATGAAAGCGTTAAGAACAAGATTTTAGTTTGAAGCCTTAGGTAAAACAGAAATTTTTCCGAAGATGTAAAAGGACTGAAAAGAATGTGTATTTGTCCCCACCCCATCAAATAATTTCGTTTACACGGGAAATTCGATGCGCCTTACTCGATGATCTGTTCTTGTGATGTCAATGTACGGCCATAATGGGATTGAGACAGGTATCAGTAAGAGCGATGCAAAATAAAATAAAACTTGTTCTGAATTTTTTTAATTGTTATAAATGCAAAAGAAATAGGCTAAACGTTGTGGTCATAGGCATCTTTTAATTTGATGATTTTTTGTTATTTCTTTTTTAAAAGATTTAGGGATAAATATTTGGCTAAAGTTTTATTCCGTCAATTAAATTCAAGTTTAAATTCCTTAACTTAAATTGTTAACGTTGAAATTTTACTTCATTTAAATTATATTTTTGCTTTTTTTCTTCTGTATTTATAGATTTAAACATGTTTAAGATGCAATAAATGCTGGCTATTTAAACGATGCTGCAGAGAAGCTAATGGAAACTGAGAATGGCTTCTTTCGTACCTTTAAGTAATGTCTTTAACATCATAAGACATATAATGTCTCTAGGTCCAGTTCTAGAGCTTCAGGAGAGAAAATTCTTCTCTAGAAGCTAATCAATATCACCCTTTCTTTCTGGATCCACCTATAAGGGACATAGACATGGAAGGAGGAAATTGCAGCTCTGTGTATTCCAATATTCTAGTCTCATAAATTGCATTTAGCAGAGGTTAGCGGATAAGAAAATTGGGTTTTCTGTAGATGTTTAACGAGTGTACCTCTTACTCACAAGAAATGTGCATCTGCTCCTAATTAGTATCGTTAACCGTGAACACTGAGGAAAATATAGAATGGTTAGAGGTTTTTACGCTGTCAGGCACAGAGTCATTTACAATATTTTCTCTAGACATCTTGCGCATTTTATCACTCAATCACAGTTAATACGTTGGACATAATATGCTGATACAGAATTACGATACTATAGAATAAGGCCACTTTAATTTCCGGTGTTAATAGAATTAAGTAGCTTTGTAGGATTTAGCGACTGATATTGTTGAACTTGCAGAAATTGAATGTCTATTAAGACAATATTATTAACGTCAACTTTGATAATATAATAAGAAACTACATGCGGCATAGTAAAGCTGCGGACATATGAAGTGTTGTTTTCTGTGTAATCACGAGATGCAGCTGACACGATTGACGTCACGAAAGGCTTGTTTTCATTTTATGTCTCACAAAACAGCCCAAAAGGTTTTAACATTTTTTGGGTTTCTTCTAAGCCCACCAGACTTGGCCTATATAGTTGTTAGGACATCGTTATGACTAATAATCGTAGATGCTGACAAGCTAAATCACATGTATGAGCTTGGAGTTTTACTACAGAAAGTTTAAGAATGAACTTAATGTACGCGCAGTCAGATACAAAAATATATCAGTACCCTATCTATGGCTTTATCTTACCTAAAACTGCTACCTTGTAGGATAAAAAAACATGTTTTAATATCAATATCTTGACGACATCGGCTCATAAAATCAAACCAGCAAGAATTTTTGAAAATATTTAGCCAAATCGGAAACACATAATTCTCTTTAAACAGTTGCAAATATTATGCTATCAGTGTATGCATGAGAGTTAATTTTAATATTTCTTTTCTTACAGACTGCATGCGAGACGAATACACACTGCAATTCTACAAGGATGAAAAAATACGTTTGAATCAATTTAGAAAGAAAAACGAAATGGATACACGATGTAATGCTCACATAACGAAACTTGAATAAAAGTAATTCATTATTTAGTGCACAATGCAGGTTTTTATACAGGATCTCGTTGTCAACGAAACTGCTTTAAAACTTGACGATGAGATGTCATTTAAGATGTTACTGGTTATTAAATATTTAAATTTGTATTATCTACCACTGTTATTCTGCTTTGGAATACCATTCAATGGATGGATTATATTAATTGCAAGAAAGATAAGAAGAGAACAAAAATCAATGTCTGCCCAGGCGTACTTGGTTTTGATAGCTTGCTCAGACATAGCATTCCTGAGTATGATGGTATTGAAATGGCTGAAGTACCCAGCGCGTGGATTTGACGTAAATAGTCTCGGAGGGTTCTGTCAAGGTATTACTTATGTGACGTCATTTAGTTTCTTTGTGTCAACATGGCTGACCTTTTTCTTATTACTCGATCGTTACGTTCTTTATTGCTTGCCACAGTTTAAGGACAAGATCTGTACAAATGCCCGTGCCAACGTCATCACGCTTGTAATATTAGCCATTGGGGCAGTTGTGTATTTAAATATAAGTTTACTTTTTGGAGAGCAATCCTTTGCAAATCAGTACTTTTGCGTATCAGTCGGCGCCTACATAGATAAAATCTGCATCATGGACATTGTTGAACTTCTTTTGAATGTCGCTGTCCCTTTTATGTGCATGCTGTTTTTCATAACATGCGGTTCAATTGCACTGTGGATATCTCGACATGACGTCATTCCGAAGGATGAACAAAGAATGAATAGTTTAGTCACCGGGGAACAGTATACAAGTAACACAAGCCACAGTGAAGCAATTAAAGTGGATATGCTGCGAATGTCCATTACAAATGCAGCTGCCTTTATATTGTTAACTGTTTGTGCTCTTTCTATTCGCTTCTTTGTGACAATAAAAAACTATCAGAGAGGCTACATTCAGGCTTCGACTTACGTTGTTCAAGAGCTTCTGCAGTTTCCATTCTATTCCAGATTTGCTTTTAATCTATTTTGTAACATTGTGTTTAGTCGATGTTATAGGAAAGCATCCCGTGAAACATTGTCTTTTATGTGTTGTCGTAAAAAGAAACGCCAAGCCAGTGAACCAGTAAATCAACAATTGCTGTACGCTGATCATTCGGTTTCTACGCCCTGTTAATATCACAAAACAAAAACGTTGTGGTTCTCTTCTTTTTCGATGAACATTGGAGCTAAGCTGTCCATGTAGCCATAATGTGAGGCGGATTCAAATGCATTAAAAGTGTTTCTCCAACCGTTGTTATTGTAGCTACTATGGTGCGTCAGAGTTTGCCAACGGATTCATGATGCAATGTGTTATGTTAAAAAAAAACTGTCAAAAAATGATTCGCGCCTATTATATGTATTTCTATGCTGTCAGTCCCAGGTTTTATACTAGTCATTGCCCCCTTAAAAGGGCTTCGTTAGCGGGGATGGGGGGGGGGGGGTGGCGAAGGGGAGTAGGATTCCATTATTTATTTCATAATTGCCATTGGGTGTAGAAAGGGAAAAGTGATAGCGTAGATAAGCAAAGCCGCAGTATCCTAATACGCCCTACTGGAAATGTTTTCCGAAATCGCAACTAAAAACTGAACAATGAAAAACATCGCATCGGTTCACAAATGTCTACTTCACAGTATATTACAATTATTCGAACTCGCCTTTCAGGCTTGTAATGTGAGTGCTTTAGGCTGCGGGAGGGAATGTTTCGATAAGTCTATCCGCTCCTTTAGCTTTATCATTTTTTTCGTGGTGTTCTACAAATGGTATGCTGTAAACAACGCGTTATTTAAGTTTTTATAACATTTTAGAGAAGGGTTATATTTAGTACGAAAATTTTTAACTGGGATCCCTAGTCCTTTATCATTCTTAATATTTGTAATGTAGTAACTTTGAAGTTTCAATAAAAATGACTCTTTTCCCTCCCTTGCGTTCACTTCATCCATAAGATATGTTTTAACTATTTAAGTGAAATAATGTTATGGTTGTTGTAAAAATAGTATGTAGTTTTGTGTAGTAAGAGTAGAAGGTTTGCCAAGTGCAAAAGAAAACACAAAAATTGCACAGGATAATAAACAAAATGTAAAAGATTTTGTGAGTTGTTTACATTATTATCACAATTTACCCATTCTGCAGAAAAGGCATTATTTTCCAGTCAGAAACAATAAGTTTCTAATATAATTGGTTTCACATTATACGGTTTATATTTGGAATTTAAGGCAAGAATTCCACACATCAGTGAAACATTTTGTTGAAACTAATTGTGTGGTTGCCGTTTTGGTGGTAAAATATATATTTTCAAAAGGAAAAGCCGTAATATCAATGGCCAATACTTCTGAATTCAGGTGTTTTGCATTCACTTCATTGAGACAATCAGACTGAAGGTCAGACTCCCTGCTTTGCACCCTGACGGAGATATTAAAATATTTAAAGAATGTGCTAAGCACACTAATTTAAGATGCTTTAATATATAGATATTTTTATTCAAAAGAAGGTAACCCTTGAGTACCTATTAATCAAGTACGAACATGGTTAGGAGTATCACATTAAATAGCGGACACGGAGCTCAGAGCAATTTTAGTTACAACCTGCGAAAAATCTAAGAAGCCAGTATAACGTATTTCAGCCCAATAAAAACAAGATACAGAGAACCAAAAGCAAAGATTGGCTAAAGCTTCTTTTCGAATAGTTTAGATACATAGAACATTAACATGCACATTGATACGTTTGACTTAATAGTTTATTTTACATTTGTGATACCTGATATGATTACCTTTAATCAATATTAAACAAAGTAGAAGTTGACTCTGTGCTTTTATTGATACATCACTCCAGAAAAATATTTCTTGGCGTTTTACATTGAAAATCTGTCCAAGAGTTGAAAGCTTTGTATGTTCTTAGTCATACATTTAGCTTTAAGCAATGTGGCATTTGAAAGTAAATGAACAATTCTCTTTATATAGCAAGAGCTTTCTATTAAATATTAATGCGCAATAACATAAATGACGTATTGTTCTTAAGAAACAACGCAAAATATTATAACTATGGCGTATAAAAAGTCTTTTTGAAATTTCAGGAAACAGGAGAAAACGGCATGCTATGCAATAGCTGCATCATTGCAAACAGATATTCCTTTAATAAACAGAGTGTAAATACATGATCACACTGACACATACACAGACACACAGATATACACACTGACACGGATACAGACACACACAAGCACATACACGTGCGCACATATTGCGATATATATATCGCAATAACTGTAAATTATCGCAATAAATAATAATAATAATAATAACAATAATAATAATCTCGTGAAATAGCAATTCTTTTCAAAACGTGTGGCTTTACTGAACGGCATTGTAGAAAACAGCAATGTGTCACCTAAATGCTGTAATTATTTCTAGAATGAAATACTAAGCGTATGTGTCCTAGATTCGAAACGTTGACCTTAACACATGAAAAGTGTGATACTGTCATTAGTGATTTAGTGTGAATAGGATTGTAGTGTCAGGAGTGGTGAAGTTTGAGCAATGATGTTGTGTGTGTAGTGATGTAGTGGCAGTAGTGTCATAGATTGAATAGTTATGTGATGTAACTAGTGCTTTAGTGGCTGCAGTGGCAGTGATATAGTGTAAGTAGTGATATTGTATGAGTAGTGATGTAGTGTGAATAGCCATTATTAGCAGTCGTAATTGCCACTATGTAGTAATGACTTGGAGAAATTAGCAGTTATTAATCTACTAGCCTTTATCCGCGCAGACTAAGAGCACGATGACGCTGAGAGCTGAAACATATTCAATGTATGGAACTACAGAAACGCACAAATGAACAACAGAAGCAAGCAAAATGCATCTCAAAATAACATAATTACTTGGAATTAGGCCAATTTCCTGCCATGTTTCAGCGTGGTCAAGACCATACATACCTAAAGATTCGTTTTCCATATTTTCCTTTACTTTGTGCTTATGTGTCCGGTTTTTGTTTCTATTGAAAAGAGGACAGAAGTGTTTCTTCTCTATACCTAGGAAAGCTTGTTTTAGTCGATGCTTGGCAGAATGCCTACAATTGAAACTGGTATTTTTACAGCACCGCATTTCCCGCTCTTCCAAAAAAAAACAAAAACGACACGCTATACAGTACTTAACATCGCCTTACCTACGTAAATAAGAGACAAGAAACATCGAAAAAGAATGCAAAAATGTCTACTTTGTAGTTGATTCTAACTGAATAAAATGGTTAAATAAAAGTAAAATTGTTCAATTGATCCCAGCACTCCCTGAAGCATTGTGCACTGTTGGCACTCACCTTTCAGGCTCAGTTAGTCCACCCGAGTGTATGGTTTTGTCAAGATATATGCCGATAAATCGCTTCTGAAATAATTTACTTAAACTAAGAATTAATTCGCGTATTTGAACAAAAAACAAACTCTACATTGCAGCTACAAGAAATATATGTCATGAGGCAGTTTAATATTTTTGTTAGAATAGTGCGTTTTTTCTTTCTCTTAAATATTCATACCAATCTAAGGTACAAACCATAGTTTTCACTGCTGCTTGGATTTTGTAATTAATTTTCGTTTCACTTGTTGTTACTCATCTCTCATTATCTATATAATATTATTTTGCAGAAATATAGAAATATTTATAAGTTATAGTACGGCTCCGACCCTTCTGTATGAATAACCTCTTTTACATATGTTTACAGCAAACTGATCCTGTTTCCATATCAGATATAAAGTATGGATGATCGTATTTTATGAAGCTCTCATGGTGACTCAGTGTTCTATTCTTCTCAGATTTATTGATTGTGCTGCGTGTTTGACTGACAGATATAGATAAATGCCAGATAGAAAAAATAATTCGGTGTTTTGTACTTATTCAGTATGACTTCTCATCTGCAGTTTGGGTATAAATGGTGGCTTAATAGGAAGAGCTGCGGTTTACCTTACGTTTTAAAACACACAAACAACTTTCAATGTACTGATCAAGTTGGTAAAACAAATACCTTGACATTTTGGAAAAACACTGCAGTCAGTCAGTTAAGAAACATTGATCTGTATAAAGAAAATTAGACTATCGACAAGTCTGAAGAAAAATATCTTACATTAAGTTACATTATCACCAAGAGAACATAAGGTCTTATGCTTAGTATATTTCAAACGGTAATAGAATTCTTTGATATCGAAAATACTTCGAAGGATTTAGCAATAGAAGAACAATTAAAATTTTCACGTCAAATGTTTTGTATAACATAACTTAAACGAGTAAAATTTTTGCATCAAAATACTAATCAAAATACCATATTATTTCTCAAATTTTTACTCCAGTTTCTAGCAACGGTTTGGATCCTTACTGCCATGGAAAATTGTGTTTTTCTTCGTTTTATAGCCAAAGTGAATGGGCTTCTGTGAGGGTATAAACCAGAAAATTAGTTGTTTTGATTCGTAGGCGAATTGTCTCACAATTGCTTGATAACGCAAAGTGTTAAAACAAAACCGTTGGGAATATTCTATAATTGAAAACAATAAGAACAGACAATAACAATAATTGTTAACATAAGCAAGTGATACAGAGCAGTTGTTGCAATGTAGTTGACAATCAGTACAGAAACAACATTCTTCCAAAACCTGAAGTATTGAACATTAATAAATGAACCTAACCAGCATGCACTTGGGAGAGAATCAGTCATAAAATATCATTCATGTATAATATGTGAACCTAACCAACAGCTACTTAGTACAGAATCACATGTAAAATATAAACATAACGAACAGCTATTTATCATAGAATCAGGTATAATATATGGACCTAACCGACAGCGACTTAATATAGAATCAGTTATAATATATAAACGTAAAAACAGTCTGTCATAATATATATAAATCTAGCCAAGTGTGACTTGGTACAGAACAGATTATAATATATGAACGCTTCAACTATAATATAAGAACCTACCCAAAATTTACTTAATACAGACCCAGCCATCATATATAAGCTTAATGAACTGTTACTTCGTACAAGCTAAGACATAGTATACAAGCTCAACCAACAGCGACTTCCCGTAAATTATTCAATAATATACTTTTCAATCGATTCTTTTTACATGTTCAAAGCGCATGCATAAGTAAAAATCTTATGCACCTACTCATACGAGTGCTACAATATTACGAAGAGACAACCAATGGATATTTGCAACTTGCAATGTGGTTCGCAGTGCACTTAAGTCAATAGAAATTATACTTAATAACAATAACAATACGTAAATTTGGAAACACTGTGACACTGTTCGTTTTTTGCTGTTTTTTTTTATTTAAAAAGTTGTTTTCAAGTAAAAACCCTTTGGAATAAAGTGGAGAGAATTCATGATTATCATCGCGGTGTGTAGACTGAATGCTTGGAGCTGAAACGAGATTGACGTGGGATGTGTGCAATCTGGCCTGAGGCATTCAGGCTACCACAGACAAAAGGCGAGTTGAAACTTGTTGAGGCTTGTGTATAAATTACTTCACATATAAATTCAGTCGCTACTACATATGAAAGTCGTCAATATGCAATAAATTATTGGATGAAAGAGGCGTTGCATCATACTAATATATCATTTAGAATAGAAAACTACTCTCAGCCTCATCAAATCACATACTCTAGAAAACTATATTCTTGGGACAGACTGATTATATTGCTTGACTGAGAGTTGAAATAAAAGGAGATTCCTTTATATTGAATCTGGATCAAGTAAAGCTAAATCAGAACAGAACAGTAATAATTAATCAATTATTCTGCGTCAGATAATGCTGTTTATAGTAAAGACAACTCTGTGTGAACTAATTAACTAATTAAATGAAGTATATTGGCTTGATATTTAAGTAACGGACATAGCTGCTGGCACACTGGAGAACCTATTCATCAAGTTCAATTCGCAGCAGTTCCTTGTGAAAGCCCCGCAATTTCTATTGATATAGACGATAGACTGTTGGGGACCAACAGGAACAATTACTTTCCTTTTTTCATAAATACATTAAATTTAACCTATGGGTTTTGAACCTGGGATATAAGCTTCTTTGTGCTATTGCTCTTTTTGTTTTTTTTTAACTTAGCAGTGATGCACAGCGCAAAACTGCGGCATCTATTCACGGAATTAATTTTAGTTCTAACTATAACAAAATGATCCACACAATCTTGTTACCAGTTAGTAGGAATACATTTACCTAGTTGATTTAAACTCAGAACTGACATACCGAAGTAAGAGCTTGTATTCTTTTTCGTATATGGTTGGGGTTTTCGGAGTTTTGGTCCGCCATATTAAAGTTTTTTGCCCATGAGCACAGTATTGTTTCCAGAGTATTTTCATAATAATCCAAGAAAACTCCCCCTTCCCTTCGTTTTACCAAATATCTTAAAAATAAAAAAGAAATGATAATCATACGCAAAAAATCTGAAATATTGCAGTGGGTAGGATGCGCCAAGAATATAGATGCTGTTAAAATGGCAAGAAAAATGTCGCTTCAGAACTGAAGGAATGTATATTTAATTGGCTGCAACACGCCGGTTTTAATATTTAAACAGCTCTTTCACAGGTGTTATGAACAACTTTACTTGCATTGTCGTGTTTTATTCTTTTTAAATACTTAATAAACAACTTCACAATTTTGATTTTATATGCTCACAAGTCTTATTTTTAGAATCCCAGTGAAAAATAAAATTGAAAGAAAAAATAAGAAAAAATTAAAAAAAAAACTATTTTCCTCGAACAATGTACAGTTTTCAGACATTTCAATCTGATAATGATGTCACAAAATTAGGCAATTAGTGAAATGCGACTATGTATTTATTGCGGAGTGATTTGAAAATGTTCCCCATTTAAAACAATACTACATCCTTATCCCCTATAAACTGGAGCACTAAACTCTGCAACTCTGCATCGAGTCTGCATACGAAATTATAAACTTGTTTATTGATGATAATGATTGCTTTATGCTGTGGATTATCTAAACTAATTCTCAGCAAGCCTGCATTACGAAAACACACAGTTAAGTCGTCCAAATTTAGTAAATCTTAAACGAAGCCTCAGTATGAACGCTCATCGGATTTGCTTAGCTAATCCTAGGTATATCTGCGGCATGAAAAGCAGATGATCTGGATAACTAGCCTTGCATAGATTAGTTGATGACAATTGAAGCCTCAGTATGAAAATTCACCGGATTTGCTTAGCTTAGCTTAGCTTAAAATTTTCGATATCGTAAAAACGTAAAGCTGAAGACTAACGTCGCAGTCTTATGCACAATGCGCAAGCAAAGCCACTTTGGTGTTAAACAAGCGGTCCCAACATGTATATAAAACGTTGTGCCATGAAGTAAGCACAAGACAAGTATGTCACCTTGTCACCATTAGTGTCACTTAGTTGCTGTCTTACAGCCTCTTTTCCTTGTTAAGCTTTTGACAAGTCTTTCCGTAATAGTTAGGTCCAAAATCTTTTGCTGTTACTTAGAAAAAATAAGTTAACACATATGTTTAGAGCTAAAGTGTTACAGTAGTTCCGAAAAGAGATGTCGATTGTTAATTGATTGTGACGTATTTAAGTGCCGTGCATTATACACGACTCACACATCGGATGCTTTCTCTTTCAGCAAGGAAAGTAGTATTTTACATTTGAATTTAGCAAGAACCTATGTATAATCCCTTGAAATATGCTAGTATGTTTGGCAAGGATGTAATTTTGTTTGCCTGTAAAAACCGAACTTGTGCAAATTAAAATAGGCCTTAACGCCTTTAAAAGTCTTTGTTCTCAATACAAATCTGTACATTGTTTTGAGACAAGTAATAAGAAAATGTTGCTTCAGTTCCACTTACGGCTCGTAGTTACAGTGAAGGTCAAAGCAAATTGCTCAGGACTTAGGTAATGACGAAAAGTAACTGGAATAATAATTGGCACAAGATACATTTATGTCACTGCATATCCCTCGCTCCTTACACAAAGAACATAAGCATTTCAGTCATTTGCGTCACAATGCTTTTCTGTTTTATACACAGACAGCAATATTAAAAATATATTTATGCTACAACACATTATTTTAGACAAAGAGCAGCAGCATTTTAATATAACTCTCTCTCTTCTCACCCTCTGTCTCTATCTATATGTGTCTCTCTTTGTGTCTCTCACAGTCTCTCCGTTTCTCTCTCTCTCCCTCTGTCTTTCTTTTAGTATGTTGATAACATTTATGCAAGAGAAGAGCCATTTCGACCTCATTTCGACTTCTGGCCTCTCCTCAACGGTACATATGATATACCTTTCGGTGACCTTGATCTCAAGGTAACTTTCGAGGCCAAACCGGAAGTTGCACTGTATCTCGAAAACAGTAAGAGATATAGTAGTTCTGACCTCATTTTCGACATCCAAACCCTCTTCGACGTTCTTAAGGTATAACTTTCGGTGACCTTGATCTCAAAGTCGCGTTGGAGTTAAAAACCGAAAGCTTAGAGTGTTTTCAAACGTTTATTTCGTCACTCGGTGGTTTTAAGTTGTTTTTTTTTTGTACGGTGTAATTTCGGTTTAGAGCGTGCATATAATTAGCACGTGTACTAGACGCTCCTGCTAAAATGGCCGGCTTATCTGTTTTATTGCTTTATCTAAGATTGAAGTAGAGCAGGGGCAAAAGTAGGGAATAAAGTAATGGTTATTAACACTTGACAAGCCTTTGGCTTGCAAGGGTTATATGAATTTGTGCGAGCAAAATTCGTCCTTTTTTTTCTTCTTGACAGTTTTTCCGATTTTATGCGTCTTCTTCTTCTCTGACACTATGGGCCCTACGACCATGAAACTTGGGACTTATGAAGAGCTTGATCTGAACGTGTGCATGTCACTTTTTATTTTCGTCTTTGATTTCGTTTTCTTTGTTAAAACGAAATGTGAAAAGAGTGTATTTTTTACAAGTAAATGCGTAGCATTTAACGACAGCACAGAATACACATTTGCTCAGTGAGCTTCGTGTGAGCTCTCACTGCGTAAATAGATAACAAGGCGTATGCCTGATCAGTCAATAAAATTTTAAGTCAACAACAACCAAACACTACTCGGCTTATAAGACGTATTATAGCTGTGTTGTTTGCAATATATTATTCAAGAAATAACCCATTGAAGGAAGTATTTTTGCGTTTTAATTTGTTATTTGCCAACAAATATGACTGAACGTGCTTTATTGTCTAAATTTGAGAGCATTTTTTTTTTAATATTTTTCACGTTACACCATACATTCACCAGACTTGACACACTGTTTTATGTTTTATTTTAAATGCAATATGTGCCATGAATCTCCCTTCACTTATCTATAAATAGCACAATATTCGAAGCCAAAACATTGTCTATCTTGTAAGCAAAGATGGAGTAAAAGCCTTGTGGAAGCCGCACACTCTTAAGGGTTGTCATGGTTACCACCAGACTATCACTGTGTCGTGAAATACCAAAGACTCAATTTAGTGTCAGGTGACTTACAACTTTCAAACCAACAGTTATATTCTTAAACAGAGATTGTCTTTTTTTTTAAATAAAGTGTTTGCATATTTGTAAGGGGAAAAGCAGCTCTACACAACGCTTGCATTTTATAGGAGTCTCTATTCCTTTTATGAGGCTCCATCATTGCTCACTTTTACTGTTACTATTGAATGCCATTGGGACCTTTAATATAAAGTTTACTTAACAAACATGTAGAAGACTGCATTTAGTTGCATGCACAACAGATTGTGATCCTGAGTAAAACTGAGTATGCCAAAACAGACTGAATTATCAGTTTAGATATTTTATATAAAAAAGATTTCTCTGCTTTAATTTGTTGCACATGCCTTAAATAGACTGCTGCGGCATGCCTTAAATACACCAGTGCGGCATGCCTTAAATTGACACTACTACAAACCTTGAATAGACTGCTACGGCATACCTGAAATACATTAGTGCCGCATGCCTTAAATAGACTGCTATCACAAGCCTTGAATAGACTGCTACGGCATGCCTTGAATACACTATTGCGGCATGCCTTAAATTGACTCTACTACAAACCTTGAATAGACTGCTACGGCATGCCTTGAATACACCAGTGCGGCATGCCTTAAATAGACTGCTATTGCAAGCATTGAATAAACTGCTACGGCATGCCTTGAATACACTAGTGGGGCATGCCTTAAATAGACTGCTACTGCAAATCTTGAATAGACTGTTACGGCATACCTGAAATACATTAGTGTCGCATGCCTGCAAAAAGCACGCCATGCATGGGAAAGACTAATTTGACATGCTCTTCTTTTTTCCTCTTCTTTTTGTTCTTCTTTTTGCTCTTCTTTTTGTTCTCCTTTTTGCTCTTCTTTTTGCTCTACTTTTTTATGTATTATTGACAGTTGCATACAGACATATTACAATAGACCTTAACAAGCAAAAATCAAAATGATTTAATTACAGTCTATTATTTACTGTCAAACCTCTAGAAAATTAACCTCCCCCCCCCGCAAAAAAAAAAAAAAAAAACATACAGCAACAACAGGGCTATTTATAGAGATTGCTCAATGCTTAACTTTATGCAATATTTTAGGACTGCTGACAGAACTCGGGCGAGAAACATATTTTTTAATGCAAAAATGAAATGGTGAAATGCAGATAATGCTTAAAAACATAAGAAATATTGATGTAAATTATTGAGAAGCATACTAAAAGTGATTAACCTACATAAAAAATTGATGCCATTACTCGTTCTTTCCTGATCAAAATAGGAGTACAATTTAACGGATAATTGAGAAAAGCCTGAACTGTATATTGGACATATTCGTTTCAAAATTAACGGTAATAATTAGTAATAATTAGCCGATATTCATTAATCCTCCGCCGCCTCGTAGCGAGAAGCGGGGGACTATAGGATTCCGGTCTGTCCGTCCGACCGTCCGTCGACACTTTTTTGTCGGCGCTATATCTCCGTAGGCACTGAAGCGATTCAATTGCACATGCAGAGACTTATAATGAACCTGAGCAATGAGGGTTATTTTGGAAATTTCGCAAAAATTGGGAAAATGAGAACACTTTGAAAATTCAACACAATAGACCTATTCAATGGGTGTTTGTCGACGCCATATCTCCGTACCCATTGAAGCGATTCAATTGTTCTCTTGTACCTGCAAAAGCTATATAGTGGAGCTGTGCAACGAGTGGTTATTTTGAGATTTTTGCCAAAATTTGGAAAAATGGGAAAATTATGAAAATACAGCATACTTGACATATTCAATGGGTGTTTGTCGTTTTGAAATCCTGTGATTGCACGCCTGCGGGGGAATTAGTTTTACTGACATACTTGTTTATTTTGAGTCAACAGGAAGTATTGTCATATGACTTGGGTAAATGCTGCAATGTCATTGGCCGATTTCCAAGTCAATATGTTCTCCATGCTGACCAGAACGCACTACTCAGTAGATATTGCAGTTATTTGCAATCACAAATGCCAGTTAAGTCATACATATAGTCACTTATTTCGAGTTATCATTAAAATATTATTGACCAGATACGAAAATATTGACCTGAAGGTCGCCATTTTCTTATTTCTCAATAATACTTCATACTGATTCAAAATATGTCAATATCTGATAATTATTAAAGTATTTTAAATGAATACTTCTCAAGTATTATAAAACTAGTTAGGCAATTAGAAGAAGCAAAAAAAGAAGAAGAAGAAGCAAAGAAGAAGAAGAAGAAGGAGAAGGAGAAGAAGAAGAGGTATTATCACTTAGGCTTGTTTTTAAAGTTAATATTTTGATATGTGCACCGTTTCCTTTCCATCCTTTGATCCAAACTTCTCCCCAAAGTATATATCGACCCAATAGGTGTCGGACAATAACCGACTGGAGAATACAAGACATAAGACGTTATCCTATAGGACAAAACCAAACATTTAACCGAAATGAGACTGCACAAATTGGTCAATTATTTCTTTATTATAAATCAACACTAAAAGTACAAATATTAAAAAATAAAATTAAAATAAATCGAATTGCAAATAACTGAATTATCAATCGACTTTCGCTTTCTGGTCAACATTGAAAAATTATTGACCCGGGGATCGATCGATGAGATCGCAGCAGAATTCATGTAACAAAGTAAACAGCTGATTGCAATTCAATGTCTTCCCTTATCATCTTTATTCCGGCCGTGTCAATTTATTAAAAAACTGGGATGAAAACAAAGTTATTTTTTATTCCTGGCCTTGTTATTTTTTCTTCTCGTAGTACGAATTGTCAGCCACTTTAAAAATGTCTGAATTATTGAACAAATCCACTTGTTTTCCTGTATCTCGTAGAGTGTTATTAACCATGGCCTTGGCGAGTGTCGTGGTGGGACAGCTTAGTAAGGAGGGTGATATGGCGGCCACAGGTTTGATCAGCGTCCGGAAGAAGGCCTCACCGGGTCGGCTTTCCGTCCGCTCGCACAGCAACATCGCTGGGCGATAAATGGACATTCTATCAAACCCCATTGCCTGTAATTCTTCTTCTACTTGACCCTTAAAATTACAAAGTGTAAATTTAAGTACGAGTTTTAGCAATTAAATATTTATTACGATGAAATTATAATACCCCTAACATTTTATTTAGTGTATGTTATCACGGATATTGATTGAGGATAAGGATATCTGTGCTACAGCGGGCGGGAGGGGGAAGATGGGGGGTGGGGGGGGGGGGTCGTCGTGAACATTTCTTGTTAAATATAGCCAAAAATTCCTATGCTCAAATAAGATAATGTGGTTATTTTCTGGTTAATTCCCAAGTTTAGCTGTCTGGATTTACATGAGATCTTGATGTACTTAAAAAAAATCACCGCTTTTTTTAGGTTCAAAAATTCACATTTAGAGTTGGACAATCAGCCCCTTTGCTGGCTGAGAAATGCCCTGAGCAAGAAAGCGTTGGTAGTGGTGTCAACACTCATATAAAAACTTTCATTTAATGTCGGTTTCCTTTCTTCAACCGTCGCGCCACAAAGAAAGAAAATGAAATTTTATTTACACTTGACAACCCTTTGGCTTGCAAGATTATATGAATGTGGCCACGAAACTTGGGAATTATGCAGAACTTGATATGAACGTGTGCATGACACTTTTTATTTTCGCCTTCAATTTCGTTTTCTTGTTTAAAACGCCATGTGAAAAGAGTGTAACATCTGACCATGAACGGACAGACAAACAGATGGATAACATCTAAACCCATAGCCCCCCTTTCGGGGCCTGAAGCCCCAGTTGTGGGGCGGGGGGGGGGATGAAAAAAAAGCCAGGCCATTAAGACGCAGTCCTTACCTTCACTTTGGGGTAAAGGAACCAGCTGTTTTTGTCAGCGCCTGTGGAAGACACGAGATGTAAATGCCGGCAACCTAATTCCTTGGCAATGCGTGCCGTGTTTACGACGTAGTCGTGATCAACTTTAATAAAACCGTCCTACAAGAAAAAAAAAAAGAAAAAAGAAGAAGAAAAAAGAAAGAAAATGCTTACAGGCTTGCACGTGTTTGCATGCTAACAAGTGTATCGTGTTGGCAATACTTTTATTACTAAAATATGATTTAAATCGAAGTTCCTCTGATTGCTTTTTTTCTCATTAGTATTTACGCTTCTCCTACAGCTTTTTATGCCTTTTATTTCGAGGGTTCAATATTTAACACTTGACAAGCCTTTGGCTTGCAAGGGTTATATGAATTTGTGCGAGCAAAATTCGTCCTTTTTTTCTTCTTGACAGTTTTTCCGATTTTATATGTCTTCTTCTTCTCTGACACTATGGGCCCTACGACCATGAAACTTGGGACTTATGAAGAGCTTGATCTGAACATATGCATGTCACTTTTTATTTTCGTCTTTGACTTCGTTTTCTTTGTTAAAACGCCATGTGAAAAGAGTGTAATTTTTGCAAATAAATGCGTAGCATTTAACGACAGCACAGAATACACATTTGCTCAGTGAGCTTTGTGCGAGCTCTCACTGCGTAAATAGATAACAAGGCGTATGCCTGATCAGTCAATAAAACTTTAAGTCAACAACAACCAAACACTACTCGTCTTATAAGACGTATTCAAGCTGTGTTGTTTGCAATATATTTTTCAAGAAATAACCCATTGAAGGAAGTATTTTTGCGTTTTAATTTTTGTCAAGTGTTTCGCTTCTAGTCTTCTGATTGGTCTTGTATGACGTCAAAGCACCGTCGTATGACGACGTACAATGACAACTCGGTGCCGGATGGGGACCTAAAAATGAAGTCGATGTGACGCTGCTTTGCTTATCTTCTATGGCGTCGTCTCGTTTAGGTCACTTTTGGGAAAGATATGCAGATTCAAAGTTCCAACATCGAAGTGATTTGACAGTGCATTTCGAGAACCAAGTGAAGTCTCGAGAGCGTTTGAGAGCGACAATTCTGTTCAACGACGTCGTGTTTGGTATATTTACGACTTTCAAGCGACGTTGATTTTTGTCGCTTTACAATGTCGGTCTGACAAGATCGCAACAACGTCATGTGACGTTGCTTTTTTTGGCTATGATGCTGTTCTTTTTTTTTTTTTGCTTTAAGAGCGTCGTTTCTTTTTTCAGACCGCTTTTGGCTTGATGTCTAAATGATCTGTAAATTGAATGATAATTTTTCACAAATAAAAAAAAAACATGCGTAGGCGATGGCTGATTTCATCCTGTGGCCGTTTAGCTCCCATTCCCTCACATATATCACATCCAGTGTTAAATTCCTTGATAAAAAAGACTTTCCTCTAACAAAACTGAACAAATTGTTTACATTGAACTCTGAGGAGTGTGTGCTTTTTTGTCTTTCGGATTGCCACTGATGCAATTCTGTGACCGGATGTTACAAATGACTCTGACCACTAAAGGGTAAAATTAGGTTGGCTGCAAATTGGCACAAACCTTTCCGGCTTTCCCTCGAGTCGTTCCGAGACAACAATAACCTACGTCACACCCTTCAAATGCAGCTTTAAACTCGTCCGCTTTCTCGAAATCAATCACTTTTTGTTCCTAGAAAATAAAGCATACTTTCAGAAAAAAAACAAACATTTTAACCAAAAGATCTTTTAACCATTGCAAAGTATAAGTGATAAATTATCTAATTTATTAGCTTATTAATTAACTGTGTGATTTCCCTGCGGTATCAGAGTACTTTTCGCCCAAGCACAAACATCTCTCAGAGATTTTTTAAACTATCACATAAGTTAGAACAGTTTCACTGTTTGTTCCTATTTAGCAATCTGGTCACACATTTTTAGACCACATGAAGGGAAATCCAACAATTACTGTTTCACTTTTATGAAATACACATAGTATCCTCTATAAATAGTGAATAAACTCAGATCAAATTAAAAAGCCATTTTGGAACAAATAATATTGTGGTGCACATGAACCGTCATAAATCGCAATGCATAACTTGATTTGGTTTTGCGTTGTATTAATCTTTTTTCCCCCAAATTATTTTCCCAAAAGTCTCCCTCAAATCAGTACGTTTTGTTGGGCATAAAACAACATTCCTCCCCCCCCCCCACCCCGAGAAACAGCAGAACCCCATCCAACAGTATTCTAAAGACATTTGCAGCAACTAAAGACGTATCGGAGACGTCTGCAGCAACCCAAATCCTGCATTTATGGTTTCTTTAGTGGATTAATCAAGAAATCCCCACGAGCGAAATACTCAGTTCCAATTCATGGATCATTACGCTGTCTTATTACTCACTATTTTGTTGTCACTTTGTTCCAGCGTTACTTCTCTTCGTCCAATCAAAACAAGCTTCTTGATGACGTCACACTGGATAAGCTCTTTCACTAGGGCTTTCCCCGTTTCTCCGGTAAATCCCAATACAAAGGCAGATTTCCCCATGTCTTCTTTTTGCTCGTTTTCCTCGCTCATTATTTCTCACTTATGCAATTAGAACACGACTCTTAATAAAAATACAGATTGCGAGAAAACAATTTCACGTTTTTTCTCCATACAAAAATCTGTTATTTGCGTATTTAAATAAAAAGAAACAGAACCAAACCCTCCTATTTTTAGCAGGCAGTCGGCTCTGATTTCACTTGAAAACCAGTCTCATCTGTTTTTTTTTTTTCATACTGCGGATTTGCTTAGGATAAGTTTAGTAAATCTCAA
The DNA here is from genome assembly GCA_949752745.1 of Protula sp. h YS-2021. NCBI lineage: Eukaryota > Metazoa > Annelida > Polychaeta > Sabellida > Serpulidae > Protula > Protula sp. h YS-2021. The sequence goes on from OX457032.1 coordinate 18,126,395, forward strand.
AGATGGTTAAGTAAATCTCAAGCAAAGCAGCGGCATGCTTACTAGAGTTGCTACACCTGTCTTAAAACTCTCGATATCGAGATGACGCAACATTGCAACAGGTCACTTTTACAGGTAGGGCACCATCTTGAAATTGTGGGCGCAAGGGGGTCTAGAAAAGGCTATTCAACAAACTACGCGTGGGCAACAGAATTTTTGTGTGAAAAGGTATATTAGTTTCTTTATTTTCACTAATGATCCTGTATGTTTGATTTTTCATATTTTTTGTGTTTGTGCCCCTTCGATAAACGTTCTTATACCAGACTACTTATAAAAAAATAGGGACACAAACATAAAAATGGTGAATAATAATACAGGATTAGTGAATACATAAGAAACTAATGAACCTTTTCGCATAATTCTGTTGCCAACAGCTGGTTTGTGTTACACCCTTTCCTACACCTTGCCCCCTTCCCCAATTTTAAAATGGCGCCGGATCTTTAAAAAGAATTATGCAACGCCATGTTCTGACGTAGAGTGCTTGAACTAATCCCAAACAAATCCATAGTATAAAAAGGATTTAAACCGCCGGGATTAATCCAGGCGGATTTTAAACCGCAGTGTGAAAAGAAAATTGAAGAATCACTTGGCGTACTTTAAGCGCAGTCAAAATGAAATTGATTCAGCTAATCTTAGGCAAATTCACGGTGTGAGAAGAGCATCCTGGTTATGAAAAACGTAAGAGGAAATGCTCTTTTCATTTCACATGTTCTCACCCCGTAGCACGGAACAAGACAATAATTATTTAAACTGTGGTCCGTAAATAATGGCGAATAGTCTAAAAGCTATTTATCCAAATCAAATGTCAATATGCGATAAAGCGGTTAATAATCCATTATCATTGTTGCACTTATCTACATGCAGATAAACCACACACACACATCAGGTTTAGGTACTAATTGCTGTGCCGATGTGGGCTGAGTACTACGCAGTTGGTATAGATCAACAACCGTCAAGGTTTTTCTTTTATAACAAATAAAGCACATGTTATCGCTTCATGGTACTGTATAACAGTGAAAATTGGACCACCCATATGATTACGTCTTGCTAGTCCTTTCCCGGGGTAGCCCGGGTGTTGAAGTTCTTTCACTGTATAACCTAAATTTCAGTTTTATTAAAAAGTGGTCTTTTATTTGAGGTGGTTCCCCCTTTTGCAAGACGGTCGTTTCCTGAGGTTTAACTGCATGTACTTCAGTACACTCGGCCTCTTAAGATGTTAGAGGAAAAGGTACTGTTGTTCAACGATTGGTGCTTATGTATATACATATATAAGAAACATCGAGACTGATACTTTAAAAGATAAAGTGGATCGATACATCTCGCCCGCCGAAAGAAATCGGACGCATGTGTGCCAAGCGTTGTGGCATGTATGGCATTAATATGGCAAACAGTGGAAAGCGGTATGGTGACCGCATTGAGACATGTTAACTTATGCCTAATAGTGGCTGTATTCACAAAAGGTAGCATCCGAAAGCAAATGAATAAATTTAACCTATTTAACAAACAAAAATCTACCCAAAACTGTTAGCGTGACAAGGTTAGATCAACGAATGTCGTTTCTTGGAGTACAGTTAACTGTGCAGTTAACTTTCAGGGGCAGGCGTTTAACATGTAGGAAATTTTGGCTCTATAATTTACTGCAGATATCTTTATAATATGTTCACATTACATTTAATTCCCACTTGGCATTGAAAATGCCAAATGGGGATGGATTGCCTCGAATTCTTCACCTATTTTTCCTTTTTTTTTCTCGCTTTTTTTAATTTTTTTTCTTCTTCCGCCGAATCGGTTTCCAGACATCTCCTCCGAGACCGCTGAAGCTAGACCAACCAAACTTGGCATATGTATGGAGGGTCATCTGAAGTGGTGCACCTGATAAAATTTTTGACCTTGACCTTACTGGTCAAGGTCAAATCGCGAAAAAGGTCAAACGGTTTTCAGACAATTACTGCAAGGCCGTTGAAGCTAGAAAAGCCAAACTTGGCATATATATAAAGGGCGATGTGATCTAAAGCAACCAATAAAAATTTTTGACCTTGACCCTGACCATGACCTTGAAATCGCGAAAAATGTTATTTAAGAAAAACAATGAGTTATCTCGAAAACGTCCGAGACCACTTAAGCTAGACCAACCAAACTTGGCACATATATGGAGGGTCATCGAAAGTGGTGCACCTAATAAAAATTTTTGACCTTAACTTTACTGGTCAAGGTCAAATCGCGAGAAAGGTCAAACGGTTTTCAGACAATTACTGCAAGGCCGTTGAAGCTAGAAAAGCCAAACTTGGCACATATATAAAGAGCGATACGATCTAAAGCAAATGATAAAAATTTTTGACCTTGACCTTGATCATGACCTTGAAATGGCGAAAAAACGTTATTTAAGAAAAACAATGAGTTCTCTCGAAAACGGAAAGAGATAGAGCAATTTTGACCTCATTTTCGGCCTCTACCCCCTATACGACGATACGTAAGGTATAACTTCCGGTGTTTTTGACCTCCATGTCACTTTCGAGCCCCAAACCGGAAGTTGGCGGGGGATGGGCGTATGATTTTATTATCGCACTTCTCTATAATTCAGAGACGACTATATATATATTGCTGTCATCGTAGGTAAGTCCTTTTCTATGCTGTACTGACTCGGAAATCTCTCTCTCTCTCTCTCTCTCTCTCTCTCTCTCTCTCTCTCTCTCTCTCTCTCTCTCTCTCTCTCGCTCTCTCTCTCTCTCTCGCTAACGTGATTATGAAGTTCCACAATGTTATCATATCGTTTACGATCCCAAGTATTGAGGGAAATCAAAAATACCTTTCCTCTCTTTATCTCAGTGTGACATTATTTATGGCGGCTTTTGGTACATTTCGTCGACATTAATTGCCCAAATGCAACAAATATTGGATGGTGATGGTGGTTGTTAAGAGGGGGTGTGGGAGGTTGGTGTGTTATATTTCTTTTCCCTTATCGTCCTTCAAGTTTTACATATCCTGTGTGTGTGTGTTTTTTTTTTTTCGTGTGTTTCTGCTGCATTTTTTGGAGTAGTCTTGCTTTTCCTATGCGCTATTTGATGTACAGTATCAATTCTACATCGTCCAAGTTTGGATCTCTCTCTCTCTCCCTCTCCCTCTCTCTCTCTCTCTCTCTGTCTCTCTCTCTCTCTCTCTCTCTCTCTCTCTCTCTCTCTCTCTCTCTCTCTCTATATATATATATATATATATATATATATATATATATATTAATCACAGGATGCACACACACACACACACACACACACACACACACACACACACACACACACATATATATATATATATATATATATATATATATATATATATTATATGTGTGTGTGGCTGCATCCTGTGATTAAGTGATTTATTCTACTATATGATAAACATTTTTGGTGTGCGTATGATTTTAGTCCCACTTGGTATTGAAAATACCAAATGGGGAAGGATTGCCTTGAATTCTTCACCTATTTTTTTCTCCCTTTTTTTTCTTTTTCCGCCGAATCGGTTTCCAGACATCTCCTCCGAGACCGCTGAAGCTAGACCAACCAAACTTGGCATATGTATGGAGGGTCATCTGAAGTGGTGCACCTGATAAAAATTTTTGACCTTGACCTTACTGGTCAAGGTCAAATCGTGAAAAAGGTCAAACGGTTTTCAGACAATTACTGCAAGGCCGTTGAAGCTAGAAAAGCCAAACTTGGCACATATATAAAGAGCGATACGATCTAAAGCAAATGATAAAAATTTTTGACCTTGACCTTGATCATGACCTTGAAATGGCGAAAAAACGTTATTTAAGAAAAACAATGAGTTCTCTCGAAAACGGAAAGAGATAGAGCAATTCTGACCACATTTTCGACCTCCACCCCCTATACGACGATACTTAAGGTATAACTTCCGGTGTCCTTGACCTCCAGTTCACGTTCGAACCCCAAACCGGAAGTTGGCCTTTATCTGGAAAACGGTAAGAGATAGAGCAATTTTGACCTCATTTTCGACCTCTACCCCCTATACGACGATACGTAAGGTATAACTTCCGGTGTTTTTGACCTCCATGTCACTTTCGAGCCCCAAACCGGAAGTTGGCGGGGGATGGGCGTATGATTTTATTATCGCACTTCTCTATAATTCAGAGATGACTATATATATATTGCTGTCATCGTAGGTAAGTCCTTTTCTATGCTGTACTGACTCGGAAATCTCTCTCTCTCTCTCTCTCTCTCTCTCTCTCTCTCTCTCTCTCGCTCTCTCTCTCTCTCTCGCTAACGTGATTATGAAGTTCCACAATGTTATCATATCGTTTACGATCCCAAGTATTGAGGGAAATCAAAAATACCTTTCCTCTCTTTATCTCAGTGTGACATTATTTATGGCGGCTTTTGGTACATTTCGTCGACATTAATTGCCCAAATGCAACAAATATTGGATGGTGATGGTGGTTGTTAAGAGGGGGTGTGGGAGGTTGGTGTGTTATATTTCTTTTCCCTTATCGTCCTTCAAGTTTTACATATCCTGTGTGTGTGTGTTTTTTTTTTTCGTGTGTTTCTGCTGCATTTTTTGGAGTAGTCTTGCTTTTCCTATGCGCTATTTGATGTACAGTATCAATTCTACATCGTCCAAGTTTGGATCTCTCTCTCTCTCCCTCTCCCTCTCTCTCTCTCTCTCTCTCTGTCTCTCTCTCTCTCTCTCTCTCTCTCTCTCTCTCTCTCTCTCTCTCTATATATATATATATATATATATATATATATATATATATTAATCACAGGATGCACACACACACACACACACACACACACACACACACACACACACACACACATATATATATATATATATATATATATATATATATATATATATATATATATATATATGTGTGTGTGGCTGCATCCTGTGATTAAGTGATTTATTCTACTATATGATAAACATTTTTGGTGTGCGTATGATTTTAGTCCCACTTGGTATTGAAAATACCAAATGGGGAAGGATTGCCTTGAATTCTTCACCTATTTTTTACTCCCTTTTTTTTCTTTTTCCGCCGAATCGGTTTCCAGACATCTCCTCCGAGACCGCTGAAGCTAGACCAACCAAACTTGGCATATGTATGGAGGGTCATCTGAAGTGGTGCACCTGATAAAAATTTTTGACCTTGACCTTACTGGTCAAGGTCAAATCGTGAAAAAGGTCAAACGGTTTTCAGACAATTACTGCAAGGCCGTTGAAGCTAGAAAAGCCAAACTTGGCACATATATAAAGGGCGATGTGATCTGAAGTAGCCGGTAAAAGTTTTTGACCTTGACCTTGACCTTGAAATCGCGAAAAACGCTTTTTAAGAAAAACAATGATTTATCTCGAAAACGGTAAGAGATAGAGCAATTCTGACCTCATTTTCGACCTCCACACCCTATACGACGATACTTAAGGTATAACCTCCGGTGTCTTTGACCTCCATGTCACTTTCGAGCCCCAAACCGGAAGTTGGCCTTTATCTCGAAAACGGTAAGAGATAGAGCAAATTTTTGGCCTTGACCTTACCGGTATAGCTAGTAGCATTTAGGAGGATATTCTACATTCAGACATGTGAAAATTGTTAACAAACTGCAATATCATCTACCTTCCGTTTAAAGTTATCATTCCAAGTGGGGCTAATTCGCTGTGCGAATTTCGGTCTAGTTAATATGGAAACCACATCTTTACCATATGTCGAAAGTTGCCAAGACAATATGTTTATGATGTTGTCATGTGGTAAAGTTAAGGTCACAATATATCATTGCATCATATTATTGATAAATGGTTACATATTCAAAAACTTATTCACTACCACACAAGAAATATATGGTAACTCTTACCAATGACTCACCATGTGTTTCTGTATGTATTTATGTATGCATACTCCAAAATCTAAATTCAGGCAGCTTACAAGGTGCCTGAAGAAATCAGTCGACAGTTTTCATGAAATGGTTCTTACTTTATGATATCAACCGACATGGATAATTTCTTTCGGTTGTTGACCTACTGGGTGTTTCCTGTTTTTTTTTTTTTTAGACGGAGAGGGGAGAATGATATATGACAGCCATTGAATAATACATCAAAATAATAAGCATTTATTAAAATTCAAGTTTTAAGGCCAACCACCCCTACCCCCACCCCGACAGACACACTGCCCCGCAATTCAGTAAGGGGCATTAAAGATAACAGGAAACAATTTTGCAACAGTACATTGAATCTAAGGTGATTTGTGAAACAGTGTCCAGAGCAATCACCGTGAGGGTTACTCATGGCAACCGGTCAAGTCACCATACCTGCCACTCACCATGTCCCTTTTTGGACATGTCACTAGAAAGTCAAATCATTATCAAAACACCAGATCTGCGGTCTAGTCACCATGACTTGGACATCGGTGAAATTTGAGCGTTTTACAAAAAAAAAAAAAAAAAAATGGAGAGGATCCGGCATTACGGTTTTATTTGTCTAGATATCTGGCTTCGAGACGCACATTTGATACTCATAAACTCGTAACCTGAAACTCGTCGCTGTATTTAATAACGGCTGAAAATATTTGGTAATCACTACATGAAGGAAATAACATTGCATTTCTTGCGTGAATAGCAAGAGAAAAAAAGAAACGAAAACTGAAAACTCATTCATCATCAACTGCAATCACAACAGCGCATCCCATGAAACTTGACTGCAGATACTCCTGTCTTAAAATACTATAATTCTTTATCCTTGACTGCAACACTGCGCCCCCCTGCCTCCCATTTTTTTGTCATTAATTTCAATCATAATAACGAATCCCATGAAACTGAGCACAGATACTCCTGCCCTGAAAATACTGTTATGAACTCTTTTATCTTTAATTGCAATATAAAACAAATCCCCCCCCCCCTCCCCCCCCACATTTTTCGAAAATGTTAAGCTTACATATCTATTTTAGATTTTCAGGTCGGTTTCTTGCTGCTGTGACACTGCTGTGTTTCTTACACACGAAATCCCCTATGACTTGTCAATGCAAATAACTAATGACCCACAAAATAAGACGCAGTCTCCCTTCATTGATGGAAGATGAGCTGGGTTTCAATCACGAGTCGGTGGAGTTAGGTGTGAACATGTGCGAAGAATTCTGAAGGAAGTAATTTCAGTGTTGTTAACTTGCTTTGAGACTTGGGAGAACGCAACTTAGAGTTTTTGTATTTTCATCTTTGGTACCCAGTACAGATTGTAAGGCCTATCCAACGTCGATTTGAGGTTGCGACGTCGACCCGACCAAAATCTGGTTGTGTTTTGATTGTGATCGGTGGAGACCAAAGACCAATGTCTCACCAACGTCTTTGACACAACGTTGAATAGACGTTGGGAAAGCAATATCTTTGGTGCAACGTTCAATCGACTTTGGACAGACGCCAAGCTCACCACCCAAAACAACATCCTTGCGTGATCGCTCACCGGAAATGGTAGCCATGAAGGGGCGGGGGGAGGATTACTTTGAAAATAAATCAACACGAGAACGTAAAATGTGAGAGTTTCAAGAGGAGGTGGGGGGGGGCAGTTTTTTCCTCACCTAGGCCTGAAAAACATACATGGAAATTGACTTCATACATTGATCAGATGTCGGATTATCGACTTTTATCTAACATAGAAAGACAGACATTGTTTCGACACCCATAAACAACCAAAACCCTACGTTGATCCCTCGTTGGGTGCGACATCTCTCCAACCAACGTTAATATAACGTCGAAATGTTTATAGGGTAACGTTTCCGAGAAACAAGCACGGCTTCTTCTTGGAGAAGGCTCCGTAAAACGTACACTGGAAGACTGGTACCTCTGGCACGAAGGTTTAGACGATGATACCAATCTTCCACGTCATTTTTCACACGAATATACTCACCATAAAACAGCTCCACATTCGGTACGCCTACAAACCACTCGCAATCGATATCCGTTCAATATAATTCATTAGAGTTTCGAGATGTTTTCAGTTGCAGCGCGATTTTAAGATATCTCGAATGCTCTGGGAATTTATCCTGCAAGCAAATATGAGAACTGAACGGCCAATCATGCCGCTTCCACGAAATAGAAAACGAAAGCCAACATAAAACGAAAGCGAAAGCCAACATAAATCGATAGCTAAAACGAACAAAAAGCGAAAGCCAATACATCCTAGCTGCTTTGGTTGCTGCCTCGTTATCCACTTTTGCTCGTTTCGGCAACCAAAGCAAACAGTAAAGGCATCGGTTTCTTTGTACCTCAATTTGATGAAAACATGGAGAGACTGTTCATTACGATTCGGGTTTTTTTACGCTGAGTGAAAAATATTTTTTTTACCCAAACGAGAAGTGGAATTCTGAAATAACTCTCGTTTTTATATGGAAGATACCCCCCCCCCCTTTTTAACGAAATTGGCATACCGCGCGGAAATTTACCCCCTGTCTCCGTGTGTTTGGTAATACATAAGATACCAAGTGCTAACTCCACCCCTACCCCCCCCCCCCCTCACCGCCCTGGGACTGGACATGATAAGATTAGAGGGCTTTGAAACCTCATCCGATTGCCATGGTGCTGAACCATTGATTTTCTCAACCGTGGATGGCGCGGACGGAAATATGCGTGACGTGGCCTGGCCTTTCATATGTGAGACCCGCTCCCGAATTTAGCTTCCTACACATGGTTTCCGCTTCGGGTGAAAATATAATTCTTCCGCGAAATACATCACATGCACATTTGTGTTAAATATCAGATGATTCAAAATGACATGAAATGTGAAAAATGGTCATTCCGTACGGTACTTAAAATGTTCAGAAGAGCAAGTTGGATGGAACAAAAATCTAACGTGCAGGTGGGATGAATGGAAACCCGCCTGTGAGCCTGCAGCACGAGAGGTGGGGGTAGTACATAAAATGCATTTTATAAATCTACAATAATTTGAGGGAGGGACACTGTGGGGAGGAAAAAACGTTCGAAAATGTTTTCCATTACATGCACAAAGTTTCGCTTTTTTTAGCTACAGCGTGAGACCATAAATAATGAATTCCACTGTAAAACAAACTTTTCCAAACATGAGCGGGTCAGAAACAAATCTCATAAAATGACAGGAGTGCTGAAATATTGTGTTCTAGCAAACTTGAGAAAATATTTCACCGATAAATATTATGCCGTTCCCAAAGGGTGGGGATTCCCATTTGGTTCATTCAGAAATACAGATATTCTATGAATTAGCTTAATATCAGTTATGACAATTTAAACCTACCACAAACTGGGTTTAAAATGCATATAACAACTAAGAATATGGCTGACGAAGAAAAAAAATCATCAAAAAAAAAAAACAAATTTCACCGCAACTAATTAGGAACATGCGCAATAATGAAAATAATCATAGTTTTGAGAAAACAGTGTTTTGTCATGTTCTGAGTTCGTGATAGCTGGTGTAATTACATTTTTTGGAATAATGCATGCTTTGTACTTGGGTATGCTTGTTTATGAGTTGTGGCCCTTTGCACACTATCTACGTGTGTCCAAGACAGACTTTTTCCACCCACGTTTAGAAGATGACGTCACTATTTCGTATGTATGAAATATCAAAATCGGTTATCGGATCACCGTCCAACACTCTTGGATTTTCACAACCAAGTGACAAATGTTGATAGATATTTGGCAAAGCATAGGAACTCAGAAGTTACACAGTCAGCAGAATTCAGAAGGACAGACTGTTAAACAATTAAAGTTACGTGGTCATTTGACGCAAGTCATGGTTTGACAGGAAGCAAGCCCGGAAATTGACACACCAGCTTCAGCAGTTTCAAAGCTGTTCAGTATATGGTATAACAGATTACGCTGAAGAAATTCTTGTGCTTTCCAAAACAGGATCCACTTCAGAAATACTCTGAATGTTTCAGCAACTATCACGTTTCCAATGCAAATTTATTCCAACTTTTATTGCTAGAACATATGTAGCTGCTGTGATATCACCATGGCAACACCGGTGTCTCCAGCGATATAATACAATATATTGCATACAATGCCAGGTACTAAAGGCTGTGTTCTAGGCTATGCAAAATTTGTCATCCAATTTTTAAAAATTCTCAGCACTTGTATGTTAAAAGCGTTTATTGATAAAGTTGCTTATTTCTCGGTGTGCATTCAATAATTATGGTTTTATAACCCTAACCTTTTTTTTTTGGGGGGGGGAGGAGTGAAAATAAAAGAAATACAGAATGGAGCTCTGGGTCGTTCTCTGATTTACTTTCTGGATCGGGAGGAAAAAACGTTCGAAAATGTTTTCCATTACATGCACAAAGTTTCGCTTTTTTTTAGCTACAGCGTGAGACCATAAATAATGAATTCCACTGTAAAACAAACTTTTCCAAATATGAGCGGGTCAGAAACAAATCTCATAAAATGACAGGAGTGCTGAAATATTGTGTTCTAGCAAACTTGAGAAAATATTTCACCGATAAATATTATGCCGTTCCCAAAGGGTGGGGATTCCCATTTGGTTCATTCAGAAATACAGATATTCTATGAATTAGCTTAATATCAGTTATGACAATTTAAACCTACCACAAACTGGGTTTGAAATGCATATAACAACTAAGAATATGGCTGACGAAGAAAAAAAATCATCAAAAAACAAATGTCACCGCAACTAATTAGGAACATGCGCAATAACGAAAATAATCATAGTTTTTGAGAAAACAGTGTTTTGTCATGTTCTGAGTTCGTGATAGCTGGTGTAATTACATTTTTTTGGAATAATGCATGCTTTGTACTTGGGTATGCTTGTTCCTGAGTTATGGCCCTTTGCACGTGTATCCAAGAGAGACTTTTTCCACCCACGTTTAGAAGATGACGCCACTATTTCGTATGTATGAAATATCAAAATCGGTTATCGGATCACCGTCCAACACTCTTGGATTTTCACAACCAAGTGACAAATGTTGATAGATATTTGGCAAAGCATAGGAACTCAGAAGTTACACAGTCAGCAGAATTCAGAAGGACAGACTGTTAAACAATTAAAGTTACGTGGTCATTTGACGCAAGTCGTGGTTTGACAGGAAGCAAGCCCGGAAATTGACACACCAGCTTCAGCAGTTTCAAAGCTGTTCAGTATATGGTATAACAGATTACGCTGAAGAAATTCTTGTGCTTTCCAAAACAGGATCCACTTCAGAAATACTCTGAATGTTTCAGCAACTATCACGTTTCCAATGCAAATTTATTCCAACTTTTATTGCTAGAACATATGTAGCTGCTGTGATATCACCATGGCAACACCGGTGTCTCCAGCGATATAATACAATATATTGCATACAATGCCAGGTACTAAAGGCTGTGTTCTAGGCTATGCAAAATTTGTCATCCAATTTTTAAAAATTCTCAGCACTTGTATGTTAAAAGCGTTTATTGATAAAGTTGCTTATTTCTCGGTGTGCATTCAATAATTATGGTTTTATAACCCTAACCTTTTTTTTTGGGGGGGGGGGGAGGAGTGAAAATAAAAGAAATACAGAATGGAGCTCTGGGTCGTTCTCTGATTTACTTTCTGGATCGCCTAATGGTAAAAATGTGTCTGTTCCGTTTATTCTGCTTTGATTCTGAAGAAGCTTTAACTCCGTTGTTATCGCAATACCGATAAATTGCAATTATCTCTTGTTAGCCATTCGTTTTAATTAATAGCCATAGAAGCATTGATGCAATCCAGGAGATTGTCTTTAATCCTATTGTTGTTGAAATCTGGAGTAAATAACTTGCTTCAATTTGTACCAAAAGGCGGATGGTTAATTCTAAGTTTTACACATTTAATTGTAGTACAGTGAAACCCTGCTATTAGGGACAAAAAGTGACTGAATAAGTTTGTCCCTAATGGCGGGGTGCTGTTAATTTGAGTTCTATCTGACAACTATAACAAACATCTCTGGATATTTTTCTCACACTTTTTTCATCACAAGCTTTGATTATTTTAACTTTATCAGATAGCGAAAGTTCGTTCCGTTTTCTTTTCACACCACCCATATTCAAACTTAACACCTATTATAAAATAACACCTTGTTTTGCGTATTAACTGAGTATAAAGACAATTAATTACTTGCTCTTTTGTAGTATTTTAAAAGACGGCGCACATGTCAATACGGATTAGTCGTATAAAGCCTCTCTCTTGAGCACACATCTTTTGTAATAAGCCCTTTACATGCACTGTGCTCAATGTAATGTACTCAATACCCACAGATTACAAGAGAAAAAAAACACTACCGAGTAAGAAGCTGATAGTAGTTGATAACACACGAAATATGGACAGCAATTTGACTGTCCACAATAGAGGAGTTGTTTTAAATGTGTAACCGCACTTACGGTATAAAAAGAGTGCCCCTAATTCTGAATAGAGGGGTGTCCACAATGCAGGTGTCTAGTTATAAAGTAACTCTATGGCGTTTTAAAACAGACTGGAAAATGTTGTCCATGATTCAGGGGTGTCCATAATAAAGGGGTGTCCATAATAAAGGGGTGTCCATATTCGGGTTTTCACTGTATATGCACCAGGGCTATTTAAAAACCTTTGGTGATATGACAGAAAAAGTTGCCAAACAAACACCATACAGTAACTTGGTGATTGTTGGTATGGTGAGTTGCTGGTATGGTGAGATGGCTGTTATGGTGAGTTGGCAGGTATAGTGATTTGGCACGTATGCTGAGTTGTTGGTATGGCGAGTTGTTGGTATGTTTTCAGTTGCTGGTATGGTAAGTTGCTGGCATGTTAAGAATCTTTTGCTTTGCACAGATAATTTCCTAAGCTGTTACTCTCAAGGGATGCGGAACCCAGCGGAGTTACAGGTGTGGTAATCCCTACAATAAGCTACTTATCCACCAGCTCGGACTTCATTTAAGATCCCTCTACACTTATCATCTTCATAGACTTCATTGCTGGGCGGCACCAACGTAAACTCTATTATTTCTTTTAATGACAACGGTTGTCTTAAATGACCCAAATATTGGATCAGTAATCTGTGGACTTACACAAAAAAAATAGCGTTTTGAGAATTTAAATCATTTCGAGCAATTGTTTATAAATTCGTTGTGACCAGACCAATTGTCTTTAGATCGGATGTCGTTAGGTCAAATGTCATGGATTGATCAGACCCATGCTGTACTTAAATGATACTTCCTTTCCGTTGTATAAAATAAAAAGGTCTTCGTTGAAATGTTTGTTATAATTTTTAGCAAAAGTCGAAATAGGAACGCTTTCTCCCATTCTGCGATAAGCACTCAACTTTAGTGAGTATACAGTCTGCCCTAGGTACGTTCTCTCCCTGGTACGTTTGACTTGGATACGTTCTGTCCTTGATACGTTCTAACACAGACAAACCTACTTACATTTTGTCCCAGTAACGTTCTGATCCAGGGACGTCCTGAAATGGGTAATTATCCTGAGTACGTTCTGCCCTGAATACGTTATTACTTGGGTACGCTCTGCCCTGGGTACATTTTTGTTCTCTGTACGTTATTACTTGTGTACGCTCTGCAATGGGTACGTTTTTGTCCTTAGTACGTTATTGCTTGGGTACGTTCTGCCCTGAATACGTTATTACTTTGTACGCTCTGCAATGGGTACGTTTTTGTCCTTAGTACGTTATTGCTTGGGTACGTTCTGTTCTGAATACGTTATTACTTGGGTACGCTCTGCCCTGGGTACGTTTTTGTCCTTAGTACGTTATTGCTTGGGTACGCTCTGCCCTGGGTACGTTTTTGTCCTTAGTACGTTATTGCTGGGGTACGTTCTGTCCTGTGTACGTTTTTGCCCTGGACATGTTTGTCCTGCACGTTCTGTGGTATAATCTCGTCTTTCTGGGCTTTCTTAGCATGAAATAAAATAAAAATTGTAACACATCCTCCAACCTGACATTCAGATGGTACTTTAAAAATGTATCTAATTAAATGATGTTTTTACAAATACGACACCATTGAAACACAGACATAGGCACCGTGGGAACAAAAGAAAGTAGACAGGGGCGTGATCCTGTCAACATTGTAGCCCAGACATATGTACTTCCATATTTATGTCTCGTAACTATGGAAGGCCAAAGCAGCAGACAGTGCTTATCAAAATGAGTTCCGATTACAGTAGAACCCCAGAAAAAAGGCTATCCAATGGGACTGAACTAAAGCGGTCCCAATTCTGAGACCGCATCTACTGATTTACATGTCAGATTTTTCTCTGTTTTTCCTTTTTTTCTTTACATACACCTCTGTTTAATCAGAAACCATTAGAAAACAGACACTCTGCTTTGTTGAGTCAGACTGGGAAATGTATCTTGTATTCGTTCACGTTAAGCCAGCCAGCATCCGACCGGTCGGAAATGCGAAGGAGCTTATTTCTTTCCTTCAGCTTATCTCTTGCGTCGTGTAACTTTACTAAGGCGCGCTCTGACGGGTCGTCATCGAGAAATAGGACTGCTCCAGTAATCAGGGCTAAAACCTCGGCGTTGAACTCGTATTTGGATTTCTTGCCCTTATCTCTGAACTGAATGGTACTGTCTTTCAGTTTTTGAGTTAAAAGTAATTCTTGTTTCTTGTCGTGAGAGAGCTGGTGTCCAGCCAATTTGTCAAACTTTTTAACTAAATAGCGTTTACAAAAGTCTAATATTTCGTGTTTGTCTGTATTGTCATCCTGTGTTTCAGCTTCAGTTGGAGTGTTATCCTGGAGATCCATTTCTGTTTCACTCATATCTATGTTAAAATGCAGATGTATTCGACAATAATATTTGATACTTCTGTGTGATACAAAGATGTTTTTTTGTACGACAATGGGATATTCTTCGTCAATGAATGAATAATTTTGAGGGAAATCGATACGTATACATTACTAATACACCACCTTTTCATCACGATGAAAACATGTGTCAATGTCCTTTCA